>SKCR01048767.1:0-59079 GCA_019454045.1 Zanthoxylum bungeanum | reverse complement strand
TAGCATCATAAACATATCCATTATCAAAATTAAGAGATATCGGTTCTGATGGATCCGACAATGCATGAACCATACTAGTGAATCACAACTTTGAGCTAATCAATGAAATAATCAAAACCAATTTGACCAGCTTAAATAAATATAGTTACTGAGATGATTCAACGGTCCTTTTAGATGTTTTCATTTAGCGCAGTTTTGTGGGGGAAGGACTCGGTCAATGCCACAAGGAGCAGAAGGTAAAAACTACAAAAATGTTTAAGGCACCATAACCATGCAATTTTTTGTATGTTGAATAAACATTGCATAGTTAAGGAATATAAACGAGGGACAAAAAGGTAAAGATTTCACATAAAAATATTAAACGATGCTATAGTTTCAATACATGTTCTGCTGGTTGCCATGCTCTTCATGTAATTGCTGCTGGGTGAGAGAAACATCAAACCCCTGTTTGGGAAGACTGAAAAGTTCCCGAAGATCCTGAAAGATAAAAAGTTCAATACATCAATCATAATAACGATATGAAATTTCAGTTGAGCAACAAATTTCAACTTTACAGGCATATACCTGCTGGCTAAAATATCGAATCTGTTCTTTGTGCTCAGTAGCTGTCTTAAACAATCCCCCCTTGAATATCTAAACCACAAATTTTGAGCAGTAGGATGTTTTCAAACTCAAGTATTAGTTTAACACACATAGAAACATGCAAACAGTAAACCTTATGGTTATCCCCTCGTAAAGAACTGCATAGAGTCTATATCTTAAGACAATTTGAACTGTATAAATTATTTAGAAAAATAAAATTGTAATGGCACATATCGCACCCAGTGAACAAAGCTCCCGCTATAAGCAGGTTTTAACGAAGATCTTGATGTACACAGCCTTACCCCTGTTTTTTCACAAATGGGAAGTTTCCAGGGTTTGAACCCTTGACCAAGTAGATAACAAGTTAACATTTGACCATCGTGCTAGGCACGACCTTGAATATCACTCGTAAAAAATGTCACACAATTATCATATTTGCTCTCACACACATGCCCATTCTCTTTTCCTTTTGCTGCTGCATCAAGCAATTCTTTTACACCCTGAATATTAGTCTCTTTGTACATATTTGAGTGAAAAATAATATAAGATTCGTCAATTCATTTCATCACTCCTAACAGTTTTAAATTTTTCCTCAAAGCAATTGAGATGATTGTAAACAGTTATGGCTCCATGTAGGAATAATAAAATATGGGCTGGTACGAGAGAAAATCCCCATAAAGCTACAACCAAAGGAAGGAAAACAAATCTCTAACCTGCTTTCTGTATATCTTTTCTTCAACTGTTCCACATGTCATTAATCTGTAAACAACAACATCCTTCTTTTGTCCGATTCGATAAGCACGGTCAACGCTTTGATTATCAGTACTGTGTAAACAAAGAATTTCTATTTGATTTAAAATATTGATAAAACTATGAATATATAATGCCTTGGTGGCATTTTTCAATATAACATCACATCATAACTATAATTAAATTAATACATCATCAACTTTGCAGTTGACTCCAATTCCTGAACTACTGTTTATGAGAACAATTTTAGTTGTGCCCTGAAAGATGGTTTTTGAACCACGTATCCTGTACAAAACATGTGTAGTTTTCCCATTGATTACAAGTCACTACCAAAGTTATTAGTTCTCTTATTACAGTGTAAACAATAAATTCAATATCACCAATTGTAGGTTGATCCAACTGCTTTTACCATGCTTGACCTGAATTTCAAATTTTCAATATAAGTAGACAATTTTCTCTCTCAACTCCTGCAATAATATGAACATGATTTCCTCAGCTACATGCATTTCGATGTAGACAGGTGTTGTTTTTCTGGACCTTCTATAGTGAGAGATTGTTTGGGTAAGCAAATTAGGAAGGCCAGAAGTTATAGAAGTGTAGTCAAAAATATTTTTTCCTTTTGACATTATATTAGGTAGATAAAAATGCTCTGATCAATTTTGAATCCTTTTGAAAAATTGACTAAACAAAAACATTAATGTTATTTCATCCCACTGATAACCAAAAGGCATAGCCGCATAGGATGAAAGAAGAATTGAGCAAGCAGTAGATACAATACATTAATAATCAAAATCTAATGGTTCACGGATGGTAGAAATCTCTTAGCAACAGATTATGTGAAGTGAAAGAACCAAAGTGCAATAGATGGCAAATTTCTTCTCTTAAATAAACTTTTTTTTTTAATTGTTGGAAACCCCACCACCAAACCACTCATTCCGGGTTTAAGCGGAGCAGATAAAACCCCCGACTGTCCTAGACTCTTACAAGAAATGCACTCCCTGGATTCGAACCCAGGACCTGAAGGTCAGACCCTAAACCCTACACCACCAAGCCACACCCCTTGGGGACAAGGTAACAAAGGTTGTAAAGACTAATGAAATATCTATTAAGCTAATACTCGAGGTAAAAACAAAACTTTTGTGGACTCTATAATGAATTTGAATTATATTTACAATGTTTAACGGAGCACATCAAAGTCATTCATAATTGTAGCCAGCATTCATGTTGAGATTTAGAACAATCATGTATGAATAAACTACCAAGTAAAAGGGAGGGAGAAAAAAGAAAGCCCATAAGTAGGCACCTTGGATTCCAAGCAGGATCCACCACAATCACACGGTCTGCTTTAGTAAGTGTGAGGCCTAGACCCCCAACTTGAGATGTCAAGAGAAATATAGGGGCCACGTCACCTTCTTGGAAATCCTTTAAATAAAGAAATTTTAAGACATGTTATAAAGCTTTCACACCCGCAAACAATTATTAATATTGACATTGTAGTAAACTTACACTAACAATCTTCACTCTGTCACTAGCTTTGGTAGTACCATCAATGCGCAGAAACTTGTATCCTTTAGAACCAATAGATTCCTATTATTAAAAAAATCAAAGATCAATTACAAAACACTTTATAAAACTAATGCAGGGGCGAAACGTGACATCTTTGGTTGCAAGGGCCAAAGTGTATACCATAAAAATTCAGTATAACCTCAGCAATAGGATTTATTACATAATGGAAAAAAACACTTCAAAATAAAAGTTTTTCGATAATTTATTCATGTGCCAATTAATTTCAAGTTATATATCTCCGTATCCATCTCCAACGTTCTGTTTATGTCTCTGTTCCCTCCCCGTCCAGCCGTCCCCTTATAATTGTTTAAGGGGATGGGATGGGGATTCCAGGATAATAAAAAGGGATCATGAGGCAACCAAAACCCCGAATAACATGCAATTTTATCTGAAAATAGCTGAAGTCATTTAAAAATATATATGTTAAACTATAGTGTCCAACATTACAACATATTCTATGAAATTATCCGAAATGCATCCATTTTTATAGCCTTAGAAATGTGGTGTAGTAACAAAAATCGGCCAATGAAATATTGCCAATAACATTTGATATTCAAGTGACCAGTGGCATTGCTGTGAGTGTTCAAAATGAAAGCAATGCAAGACACATAAAATAAGGTCGATGTGTAAGTTCTATGAAATTATCCGAAATGCATCCATTTTTACAGCCTTAGAAATGTGTAGTAACAAAAATTGGCCAATGAAATATTGCCAATAACATTTTATATTCAAGTGACCAATGGCATTGTTGTGAGTGTTCAAAATGAAAGCAATGCAAGACACATAAAATAAGGTTGATGTGTAAGTGGTAAAAAGCCACAATTACAAATGTCCAGTGTTATTAAAGGCGCACCAAGGCGCAAAAGGTCCTGGAGCCTAGGCGCGCGCGCATATTTGTATATATAATTTTTCAATTAGAAAGAGGAACATGTATATTCTTCTAATCATTTTGTTTCGAGTATTTTTTAATATTTTGACCAAATTATGACAAAATATTTATGAATTATTGCACTCAATTAAATTTATATACATCACTATTTTCATAACTAAGCTGCTATAATAACTAAGATATTAATATTTACTTATATTGTCTTATGTATAATTTTGTTATTGACTAGTATAATCTTTTGGTTAAAATTATGTCCCCAATAATTATAAATATATTATCTATTATTATTTATTATGGCAAACATTTGTATTTTACAAAATATAAAATTTTCTTATAATTTTTAACGATCCCAACAAATTATCGAAGAGTCATGTCAAAAGTAAATAAATTAAGTTAAATTATGAGATTTATTGTTATTCTTTTTCTTCTTTTGAACTCTCTTTGATGGGAAAAAAAAACCAAAAACAGTAAAAAAAAAGTGAACTTTAATCAACAAAATCGGATCAAAAATCAAGATTTTTGGCATCAAACGCCTAAGGCGCACGCCTCATCGACTAGGCGCGCGCTTGATACAAGTCGCCTCGCCTGGACACCCTCTAGGCGCAATGGTTGGCGCCTCTACCTAGGCGCGCCTTTGATAACACTGCAAATGCCACAACAACATGAGGTGGTTACCCACTCTACTAACATTTTTTCCTCAATTATTTTGCAGGGGCCACGTCCAATTCCATCTACTTTATGTTCCACTAATGAACTAATGGAATGTCTTGATCCACCAAGGTTCAGAAAATCAATATGCGGTGCGAGGCGATCTTCCTTGGTGAGGCGAGGTACACAGCCTCAATCCGAACATAAAAAAACTAAAAGCATCAAAAGTAAATCATCCACAACATCCATATCAACTAATAAATAAAAGAATTCATCAAAACTAAACAAAATGAAACATAACAAAACAAGCACATGAAATAAAATGACCGATAATCTCTAAATAAGCTATCATTTGTGTCTAATGACATGAAATGTGAGTCTGAAGTATCATCATCATATAGAATTCCTATCATAAATAAATTTATTAATAACAAATTACAACCAATAAATAAATATAATAGTAAATAATTATTTTATCATTTTCAGCGAAGAATCAGAGTAGCTCGACCCTATCAATGCGGTTAACAATTATTGCCGATTTGGATTTCAAAATTAAAAATTTTATTTTATGTAATTTCAGTCTATAAAGAAAATCAAGTCGAGACTCTTTATCCTAACTTTTAGCTCCCTTATATAATTTATTTTTTTTTTTTTTTAAAAAAAAAATGTTAAACTTTCAGCTCCCTTAGGGCTTTTGGGTCGAGGTGTCCACCTCAGGCCGCCCCGACTCGAGGCATCATGAGGTAGGCCGCCTCATGCCTTTGAGGCAGGCTTGTTGAAAACTCGTCCTGAAGCGACAGCCTTGATGTGTCGTGGCCGCGAGGCGGAGCCTCGAGGCGCCCCTCAAATGGAGTTTTCAAACTATGTGACCCACAATACTTTTTGCAAACTTTACAAATCAAATTCAACTGGAATTTGTCCTATAAAAAAAATGCAAATTATGACTCCAATTTTTATTTTGTTTCCAACTTCCAAGTTAATGAGTTCTTTTCACACAAAAGGGCAAACACAAAATTAAGTGTTGTTAAAGGCGCAAGGCGCAAAGGGTCCTAGGACCTAGGCACACCTCAAGGCATACGAAGCACGTTTGACGAAAGTGGGGCGCAAATTCCAAAATATATATATATATATATATCGTTGGTGGTAGTCGCGCGGTCGACTGGTCGGCGTTAAATCGGGGCCTAGGCGCCGATTTTGCCGCCAATCGGCCGCCCAAGCGCCGATACACGGCCGTGTATCGGCCCTAATTTTTTTTGCAAAGACGCCTCCAAAACGACTTCTGACCCCCAAAATGACGTCGTTTTTGGGGTTTTTAAACCCCCTAAAACGACGTCGTATTGGGGAGCTGTTATAATAATAATAAAAAAAAAAACCCTAATACGCCTAACCAGTAACCCTTTCTTCCTTTCTGCCTCGATTTCTCTCTTCTCCTCTCTTCAGTTTTGCTTATTAAAACCCTATGTCGCTCTCTTCTCTTTCTCTAGTGCTCTCTCCCTCTCCTCTTTGCGTGCATCTACTTCATCACGATAAGATTTTATTTTTGTGATTTTTTTTTTTTTGGAATAGTCAACAATATTACTTATTTTACTATTAATAATGATGCCTATTAGTATTTTACTCTAACAATTATTTCTTGTAGTTATTAATTAATATTTTCCTATTTTAGTATTTTATTATTGTATTAGTATTAAACTATTAATTTTTTTGAATAGTCACAATAACAATTGTATTAGACTAGTATTTTACTATTTTAGTATTACTTGTAGTTATTAATTAATAATGTCTATTAGTATTTTACTATTGTTAGTTAATTGTAATTTATATGATTTGGTCCATTTGGATTATTTATGAATTAAGATGTTGGAAAATATTCGATTTTTAACTGTTTGCCGACTAATTGCCTAGGCGCCCTAGGCGCTAGGCGCTGGGTCACCGCCCGACTAGCGCCTAGCGCGTTTTTGAACACTGATATATATATATATATATATATATATATATATATATATATATAAGTATCCAATTAACTAAAACAGCGAGAAATTATTGAAAATATATCAAAAACAATTATAATAATACAAATTAATGTGTTTGTCAATATTTGAAGTCCATCCCAAAACCTATCTTAATTTATTAAAGAAATGTTATACTTGATTCCAGGTTGGGTGGATTAATTTGGATAGAGTTTTCTCATAAATTTTTATAAGGCGCGCACCTGACGCGTCATAAGGCGTAGTGGTCTGAGCCTAAACCTGAGGCACGCTTTTGACAACTATAATATTTATATTTCCTCATTCAAACAATGTGTCCTAGCTTTTGGTACTATTGTCACATATTTTTGCATAGAATAAGTTGTCACAACCTTAGCACAGAGCATGTGATGTCGTCAATCATTAACACGTTTATTTTTCTATTTCTTTCTTGATAGTTAGGATATGAAACTAAATACATTTCATAGTAAAAGTAAACAGGTGGATTTGATGTCCACTTAAGAGGCAAAAACAACTTTACCTAGAAAAACTACATGAAAAGCTGATTACTCGTCTAAACTAACTATAAAGAAAAATGAATAGTTGCAAGAAGTTTTAGCTGAATGCAAAACAAGCTAGGAGCATACAGTCTAGCACCTAGTCAGTCATAACTCAACTAAGTTTGGAGCTTATAATTAAGAATGAAGTAATAAAACAATAATGCAATTTGCAATCAATTTTTTTAAGAATATCATGGCACATTCCATAAATGTGTGGGTTTATATCACTCTTATAGAATATTTCAAATATTGTAATTTTGTAAATTTACCACACCATGGGAAACCATAAATTAGAACAAACCTGAATAAGATTAAGCATTTTACGAGTTTGTGAGAAGATAAGAACATTATGACCCTCTGGAATCAGTTTATCCTGTCAAAGCACTTGAACATATTACACTTTAGAAAACACAACATTTTCAAACCATTAATCTACAAATTTGTGGAGCACTAACCAATATTGACAATATAAAAGATATTTTGCATGAGATGTTATCATGCTGCTCTTGAAAGTCATCTTTCTCAGCAACATCCGCAATGTGCATAGCCAATTTTTCTGCCAGGGCAGCATCTTCTGGATTAAGCATTGAATCCATCCCATCTAGAACGTCTTCAGCTGCTCTCTTTGTCAAGAGAAGTGGGTGATCACATATTTTCTTCAGAATCTACTTCAAACAAACAATAACTGTTTATTATCTTGTTAGAAATTATGGACAACCAAAATGGTCATTCTCTGCAAACATCCAAAAGAGTAACAAAAAATAAATAAAAGAACTTATGGCAGAAAACCAAAGAAAAAACAAACTAAATAATACAAAGGAATATTTGTAGAAGCCTTACTAGATATAAAAACAATTCGTTTAGGAACACACACTAAAGGAAACAACAGAAAGAACATGGCAAAAGTGAAAACTAAACCACAAAAATTACCGTAAGAGCAGCCAGCGGTGAGCCATCAAAAGCTGAAAGAACTATCTCACTATTCAAGAAAGCTTTATAAAGTTGTTGCTATATAGAAGAAGAGGAGAACTATGAGTCTATAAGATTAACAAGCTAATCAAGATGAAATTACAAGGAAAAAATGTTGAGTAAAGATAAATGTACCTGACAAGTAGTCAATTTTAGCCACACAATCATCTCATTCTTTTTAGAAATTGTGGCACGTAAAGTGGCATCATCTTCACGAAATACCTCACTCTTTAAGCGACGCAAAAAGTAAGGTTGAATCCGTTCACGTAGTTCCTGAACAAAACAGAAAAATGTTAACATTTTGTTACAGTTTAAAAGCCTTCCAGATCATGTAGTTGAGTAGTTCAAATAAGATAATACATATAAAATCATCACACCTTCGCAATTGCCGAACCAATACGCTTTTCCCTGTCAGAAGCATGTTTGTCGTTTCCACGAAGTATAGGTATCTCATATTTTTCCTTAAACCTGACAATGTTTCAAAGCTTCATGCCACAAGAAACAAAAACTTAAGCAAAATAGAGCTTTAAGAATGTAATTACCATTTATTATCACCCAATAGCTCAGGACAACAGAAGTTGAACAAAGCCCACAGTTCCTTTAACAAGGTAATAGAAAACAAAAGCCAAAATATAACATCATATATCTGTTTGCCTCAAATGCAGTAAAATCATAGTAGAGTATATATAAAGTATAAAGAACAAAAATTAGAGGAAAGTTTAAAGATAATACTTTAAGGTTGTTTTGAATTGGAGTGCCGCTTATGATTATACGGTGAGAACTTGGTATCTCAAGCAAACTTTTGGCCCTCTGCGTGCTAGGGTTTTTTATGAGATGCCCCTATAATGATAAATCCATTGATCAAGGGATAGTGAAATAGGAATAAAACATAATAGTGTCAAGTAAATCAAATTTCTGCTGCAAGAGCAATAGAATGAAAAAAGACAGTTTTACAAGGTAGTACCCTAGTGTTCTCCCCCAAGTAGAAACTGCATACTAAACAAGAGTGTCTCTTTCTGAATTGTGCACAAATTAATAGAAAGAAAAGAAGACTTCAAATTCAGAACGAACACTTTAAAGGACCTAAAACATATACCACCTACTTATCTATAGTATTTTTAGTGGTCCATATTTCTATTTCCTTATTCTATTAACAGCACATGAACAGGAAAGCACCCTTTTTGTTTACATAACATGATCAGATAATAAAGTAAGCAAATATTACCAAAACCAAATTTTCATATCACCGGAACACAAACTTTCAAAACTTCTAGGACTAGTAGCATCCATAAGAAATCAAAACATATTCAAAGCAAAGTTCAAAGATAGGCAATGAACCTCTAAACTCTAAAGTGACACTTGTTGAAAGAAATAATATGATAGTTAATTAGGTTTTAGAGAATTGATAATAAGGACATCTGGTCAAAACAATTCATCAATAATAAGACCAACCATCACAAAAAAAACAGCAACTATGTTTTGGTAAAAGTCCAAACATCTAAATCACAACTGCACTGGTGATCTTTTATAGCATTTCGGGACCAATTGACAATAGAACTTTGATTAAATCAACTGAATTTTGGTGCTCATCGCGTGCACAGTTAAAAGCATGAATGTATGTATATAAGCAAAAATGTACACATGCATGTAGAGTTAAAACGAGAAGATAAAAGAGATAAATCAAACAGCATAAAACATATAAGATATTCATTGCACGTGTAAAATAAGGTATGAAATCAGTGTTAAAAAAAATCGGGCTAAGCGGCCCTAATCCGTCCCAAATATGAAGCAAATCAGTCATCCAGGCGGGTTCTAGGCGAGTCTAGGTAGGTTCTAGGCGGACAGGTCAAAAAATTGTGTTATTGGTATAATAACTGATCCATATCCATTTTTCTATTTTATTTTATCATAAAATCGCAAATATAAGACACTGACTTGATCAAATAAGGCTTGTAGTAATTACTGAATTGATCAGATATAATTACCAAATTAATCAGTTAAAATAATTGTTATTTGTTGCCTAATTTGAGATTTGAGTGTGTGATTACTGAATTGATCAGTTAAAATAATTATTTTTTATGGTTCTTTTCAATGACAAACTCATTTGCTTTTGATCATGTATTGTAAATTGCACAAGATAAGAAAGAAGACATGAATATAATTTTTTTCCCAAATAAAGAAAGATGACATAAATACAATTTTTTTCAAATAATCCATTACATAATTACAAAAATAATTATAATTTTTTGAATAAAATAATAAAACCGCCTAGTCCGTCCATCTAGGCGCCGCCTAGAAGGCCTAGGCTCTAGGCACTCCCTCACCGCCCGACTAGTCATGTTTTTTATAACATTGTATGAAATAAAGAAAACCCCCAAAGAAAGAAAAGCATTTCTAGGTGTACAACTGATTACATAAAAAGTTTCATGAATTTCTTAACTACAAATAACACAACTGATTGCATATACGTTTAAAATTTCTTAACTACAAATAGCATAGAATTTTCTACCTCATCGAGAATCATATAATCCCATATGGCATCGTCGTCACTGCTTTCATCACTCAAGTAATTGCTCCCTTTTAGAGACTTTGAGTTGTTCCTCACAATATCATAAGTGGTCAATAAAACGCCTTTTTCCTACAAAGAGACAAAAGATGCAGATAGAGATGAACCTATAATGACATGCCCACTAATAAAAGACCATGAATATAAGTAAAAGTTCTTCAAGAACAAATATGTAAACTCCATATGGGAAATATCACAAAGATGAAAAAGAATTGAATCCAATTTTAGAAAAGCTTTACAGAATTATTCAGCTTCTATGGCTGTTTTCTGCATCTTTTCTCGTTGTAGATAGTTTAGTCTAGGTAATGTGTACTTTTACATGCGCTTTTTGCAACTTATTTTATAGCTATTTAACAAGTGATTAATCAATGCCTTTGTTAATAGAATAAGCAAGCAGAGAAAAATTAAACCTGAAGTACGTATTGGAGCTCATATTGCCGATTTTTAGTACAAGTCCCAAAATATCTGCATAAAAAGACAAACAGATATTGTACATTATAAATACACAATTTATTTTCAACAATGTAAAAGAAATATTACAAAATTCAGATGCTTTAGCCAAACAGCCTCACTCTCTAATCTTTGCAGAGAGCCCCACAGCAGATAATTCTTTGATCCAATGAGATAACAATGTTTTTGGGGCAACAACCAGTGCCCTCTTGATCAATTTTGAGTGGAACAATCCAGCTAGAAAGCCACATATCTGCAAAAAAATCAAAGTCAATTGATTCTACAACAAACATTAAGAGTTAAAACATCTCAAAAGAACTTGCACACATTTACCTGCATTGTTTTCCCCAAACCCATGTCATCCCCTAAGATTCCACCCTTACCTTGACAATGCAAAGACCAAAGCCACCTCAACCCCTCACGCTGATGTGGAAACAACATATTTCCAACTTTACCAGGCAGCATGTAAGTAGACCTTGGTCCACTCAAAGTAATGGACCCCTCGTCTTCCAAAACTGAATCATCCAGCACATTGATCACACCAGATTGGGCAGACTTCATTAACTTACCACCACAACTCTTTGGTTTACAAACCACCTCTTTTCCACTCACAACTACACAATCATCTTCATCATCTACACAATCATCTACATCATCATCCTCTTCTCTACCATTAGACACAAAAGATCGACCTGCATACCTTAATCTCTCATGCACTCTCTTAGGTTCAGTTTTCTTCTGTTTTTGACAATGTTTCGTAGCTTCGTGTATGCTACTCAGACGCTCATCCTCTTCCTCATCAAGATCAGACTCGAATGATTGTCTTGCAGACACCAGGTCATAGTCCTCCACTCTAGGTTCATTCCCCTTTAGCCTTATACCAGCATTTTTGGTTTCATGTTCCTCATCCCCAATACCATCACCCCTAGACTGATCATACTCATCCACCACACTATCAACAACACCTCCAACATTATCCTTAGTTGCACCGGATGACGAATCAGAAAGATCAGATGCAAGAACAAATGAGGACTCTGCACTTTCATATCCTGGAAAATTAACTTTGTTCCTGTGACCAATATCTCCATTTTTAACCGACTCTGAAAAATCAGCTACAGGTTCTATAGTTTTAGGGACTCTCTTTCTATCAATGGACAAAATCTCAAGCCTTGAGCTCAAATCATTTAGAATATCCCTAATTTCATTCGCACCTTTATATTTATCTCTTTCACTCACATTTTTACCCTGAGGTGGGGAATCAAAATCTGTAATATCTGAAAAATTAGGTTCATCATCAACAACTCTGTTATCAGTGTTTTGAACATCTCGAGATGACACTTTGCAGAGACGGCGTCTACCTTCAATTTTAACTTTTTGTGGCTTCTCTCCATCTGAAATAAAAATTCAGGAACAATCCCATGTAAGACAACTAGGTTTCCATATTTGCATACAGCTAAAAATGCTAAAGTCTTTATACAGACAAACACATATGAAAGGAAACATGTACCAATTAATAAACCAATAACATTGCTTACATAACAAGTTAAATTTTCCATATACTTAGTGTTAAATGAAGCCTCGTTATTTACATTACTGATGGTCAAATTCTATCAACGATTTTCACTTCATACGTTACAAGTTTTGTTTTCTAATAACAATTCCTAAACCAGTAACATTGCAAAATCTACAAATAAGTAGAAAGAGGATCAGAATCTGAAAATTGGTTTCCACACAATTAACTGATCTGTTCTCAACGTGATCATTATCTCCAGATGAGACACTGCAACCATTAATTCTACCTTCTGTTTTCACCTTCATTGGCTTCTTATCATCTAAAGAAACAAAAACAAAAAAAAAAAAAAGTAAAATAGTAAACCATTGCAGAAAATTAAAAATAAAATAAAATAAAAAAGAAATAAAAATAAAACCAAAAAGTAAAACTTCCACTGAATTTTACTCAAAACAAAGAGTAAACGCAATGAGAATCTGAAATTTGTTTCCTCACCGTTTTCCAATTTCTTCTCAGCAGGATTGCTGTCTCGAGCTAAGACACTGCAAACATTAGTTCCACCTTCTGTTTTCACCCTTGTCGGCTTGTTATCATCTACAAAAAATTAAAAATTAAGAATAAAATGAAAAACCATAATAAACTAAAATAAAACCTAGAAATAAATTTCCAGTGAATATGAAATGACCAAAAAAACAATGTAAATTACCGTGAGTAGAATCGAAACAAGTGATGCCAGAAAACTGAAGTCTGTTATCAGAAACGTCGTCGTATTGTTTGGAGGATGCCACGAGTTTAGCCACGGATGGCTTTACTTCGTCTTCTATGCAGGAAATCAATAAATAAATAAACAAATAATAATCAATAAATTTAATTTCAAACCCTAAAAAACCATTAAAAAAAAGAAAGAAAGAAAGATAATAAATGAAAGCGTTTACCGGAAAATGGCGAAACGGCAGTTGATTTGGTAGGAGAGGCGAGGTCTTGGAGAAGACGATAGTGACTGTCGTTTAAGCTCCGTGGCTTTCTGTTGCTTTTCTTCTCTGCCATTATTAAACTCAATCGTCGATTTGAGAGCGGGTGAAAAAGGCTAGCTAATGCTAATTTATTTAATTTGTACGAATGGATGGTTTCCTTTTATTTTATTTTTTAAAAATTGTTTGGGCATCCCTTTTTTTTATTTCTCCCGCTTCGTAAGCGGTTTTTGAAATTTGAGTTGCCTTGATTTTGAATTTGGACAACTTATCAGGTGAATTCTTCTAGCTCTCTCTCTTTCCTTATTTGAGCAATTTTTTAACCCGACTCTTTTCTTATATATTTATCAAGAAATTACATCACTTTTATAGTTTGTTTACCTAAGGGCAATGGGAATGGAGGAATGTGAATCATTTCTAATAAGGTTGTTTACTTCATAAAATTGAATAAAAATGAGAATAGGAGTGGGGCCCACAAATTTGGGAATGGGGAATGGAAATCTCATTCCCACTTCCCCATGGGAATGCTCATTCCCATTATTGATGGGAAATTACAATATTATCCCTAAAATAATTAATTAATATTAATTTATAAATAATAAATAAATTGTATTAATAATTAATAAAAAACTAATATTTACTATTTTAATAAAATAATAATTTAATAAAAAAATATATTAATATTTTAATAAATTTAATACATTAATAATTAATTAATAAAGTAATACTTAATTTATAAATAATAAATAAAACTAATAATAATTAATAATAAAATAATATTTAACATTTTAATAAAAGAATAATTTAATAAAAGAATAATTTAATATTTAGTAATTTAATACATTAATAATTAATTAATACTTAAATAATAAATAATTAATAAAAACTATTAATCAATAATTAATAATAAAATAATATTTAATATTTTAATAAAAGAATAATTTAACATTTAGTAATTTAATACATCAAAAATTAATAATAATTAATATATAATTATAACTAAGGGTATTTTGTAACTTTTTAACAATTCATTCCGATTACTGGACAAAGTAAACACATCAATAGTAATACTGCTTCATTCCGATTCTGATTCCTACAGTTAAGTAAACAACTTATTCTGATTCTGATTTATCATTCTCATTCCAGCTCATTCTGATTCCATTTCATTCTGATTCCATCTCATTCCGATTATGAGTACGTAAACGCACCATTAATTTATAATCATGTAATAGGGATCGACTACTACACTGTGGGTATGGGTGATGGGTTTAATCTCAACCTTTGGATTCATTGGGCGTAGACATGATTCTAGGGTTCTCTCCTCTACTCACCTTTATTCTATTCATACCTTATATTCCTTCCGGGAAAAATTAGCAATGTGGCTCTGATACCAAAGGATTGGAGCTTTGCAGCAAGAACTCCTTATACATCTCAAGACCAAGGCCTCTTTGGGTTATGACTCACAATAATCATAATGAAACACTCAAGACCAGGAACTACCTGAATATTTTCTTGTATTTCTCATAATGAACACTCAAGACCAAAATATGAAAATTTTGGGCATTAAATATGATTTTATCTTTTACAATATAGACAAAAGATTTGACATTTTATTTGACATTGATTTGATATTGATTGAGTCTCACTTGAGTTTATTTACATTAACCTTAAATTTTAGACATTAAACATGAAAATTGAGCAATAAACATGCAAAATCTACCAACATGAAAATTTATTAGTATTAACATGAAATTTAGGACATTAAACATGATAAAAAAATATTTTCATATGTGTACTGAAATTTCATATGATTAACATGCAAATTTTGACATTAAATATGAACATAGGGCATTAAATATGAAATTTAGGGCATTAAACATGAAAATTATTAAATTACTAGCTTGTGAACATTAACTTGAAATTACATTGATTAACATGCAATTTTTTACAATAAACATGAAAATAGGACATTAAACATGAAAATGATACATTAACTTGAAAATTGAGGTATTAAATATGAACATAAGGCATTAAATATAAAATTTAGGGCATCAAACATGAAAATCATAAATTTATTGCATTGTATATATTAATCTGAAATTTTAGGCATTAAACATGAAAATTGAGCAATAAACATGCAAAATTGACCAACATGAAATTTATCAGCATTAACATGAAATTTAGGACATTAAATATGAAAATAGTGCATTAACTTGAAAATTTAAACTGACAATTTCACTTTATTAATTTTTTAAATATTTTTTATTTTTTATTAATATTCTATTATTTTAATAATACTTTGTTAATATAATAATATTTTTCACCAACCGGTATAAATTATCGGTTGGTGTGGGTTACTTAAAGTGTTTAGCTACCCAATGGCAACCAAGCACAGAAGACATGCTGAGACAGACATCTCGAAGGATTGATGCCGCCCAGGATTGGAACCCCCCAAGTACCATAGTCATGCCCTCATGTAATAATATAAACATATTAATATATTTTTATTATTACAAATATATATTAAATTCATTTCACTAAAGTTGGAATCTTTAAAAAAATACTTAATGTATAATTAATGAGATGACAGTTTTGATTTACCACTATGACATATTTTCTTTCTACTAAATATAAGGCTATGTTTGGTGGAGTTTTTCGCTGGCGTTAACAAAAATGTGTTCTTTAATAATAGCGTTAATACTCATAAAATCATAATCTCACAATATTTGATTATTTTTTTACGATACCTTATATTGTAACATTTGTTCAAGAGCTTATAAACTAGTTTCTACTCTTCGTGCAATATTCTCTATCAAACGCACATTAAGAAGTGTAGAATATATTTCATCTTTCAAAAAATATAAAGAATATGGTCACCGAAAATTAATGTATGATAAAGATATGATGTATTGTTGAAGAGAAAAATCATATCACACTCCCTACATATAAGATATGACTGTTGGAGACAGAATCTGTGTTTATGAATAAACAAGATATTTATAACAGTGAATAGTAAACATAATTATATATAAAATTCAATATTAACAACAGTAAACCAATCGAAAGTATATATAATATGATACTAACTTTAAAAAAAACGAAGGTTTCTAGAACAATGTCTTAAAACAAAAAAAATTTCCCCTTCGGTGAAAATTCAATATTTAAATAGGAGTATGTCCTCTGTATACAACCATTTATAAATTTAAATTTAAATATCACCAAAACAAATAAATCTTGTTGGCGTATTTGCGGTTTTACCGCGTAGCATAGCGGATGGTGAAAAATCAAATTTTTCGAATTTCAAAAATTTAGACTATTAAAATAAACTATTTATTTTAATATTGAATCACAAATCAAATTTGAAAATATCCAAAATACCCTATTGCCGAAAATAGCCTTAAGTATAAACTTTTTCATTTTACTCATTTTAGTCTAAAAGTATCAAAATCATATTTAAGTGTTTCTAAAACACTACTAAAATGATATGGTATTTCTTATATACTCAATTACATCCATAGAATGAAAAGCCCCAATTTAGTATTAGGCATAAACCCTAGAAAATCCAATTAATCAAATTTCAACAAATTGACTTTCAATCTAGCTTAAGAATAATCTTTCCAACATTTTTAAAGTCTCACCACATCCAAAAATACTCAAGAACAATTCTAGGATTCCATAAAGTGGCATAGAAACTCAAGAATGACAACTTAAATTTCCTAGAGAAAATTGAACTCTAATAATCATTATTAAACTCAAAGTTTCATCACACATGCATATATTCTTTCCAACAAGCATCCAACAAGTAAAACTCATATCCAAGAGAAGAGAAAATCAAAACTACATCACATGTATTCAAATAAAGTAAATGAAATAATTTCATACTTAAAAGATTAAGAAACTTACCTTAAATTTCCAAATTTTTAAACTTAAATTTGAGTTGTTGACCTGACCAATTTTTCTCATTTTCTTAGGGTTTTCTTTTTTGTTATTCTTGTTGTTAAATTTGGAGAAGAAAATGAACAACCCCTATTTTATCATGTCATGGTCGAAATTGGCCCCAAGGGAGAAAGAAAAAATTAATTTTTTATTTTGAAATAATTTCAAGAAAAAAAAATATCTCATCCCTCTAATATTCAAAAAAGGACACATGTCACCATTTAAATGTATAACACATGTCATATTCTCAAAAGACATATACTTATATATTTATAATGTATTTCTACATTTACACTAAATGATAAAATACATTCATGGTTAACATATATTTCAAATTCATTTGGTAATTAATTAATGTCTATCTAATCACATTATGTATCTAATACATATACACATTAATTTAGGAAATTACCGAATATCCCCGCATGTGAAATTTTCGTTTAATCGTTAAACGATTTCCGAATAATCAATATTATTCGTTATAAGTCACCCTAGTGCTCTACGAGTATTTTTGATTATGTGAGACTCTCTAAGTTCAGGTATATTCATCACGAAATCCAATCCCGTGTCCATAATTTACCCACTCATAAATTATGACGACCACATATATTCTCGCTAAACCTTACAAGTTGATATCTTCGTATACGTATAATCCTTCCATCATAGGTATCCAGATAAATACTAGAGACATAGATATAATCATCAAATCTCATAAGGTATAATTGATGAGTGGTAAATCTATCACTATTTCCCACTCATTTAACATAATATTTTGTATAGTTTCTTGAGTTTTATGAATATTTTGATGTGTTTTGTGTTATTTTGTAGATAAATAAAGTTTAGGATATTCTGGAGGTGATTTGGAGCAAAACAGTGAAAATTGGTAAAAATGGCAAAATGGTAATTTTGGGCGCGTCGCGATGCCCAAACCCTTGGCGTCGTGACGCCTAACGTGCGCCGAGTCCTTGCTAATGTGCGCCTGGTCAACGGGTCATAATCTGAAAAGTTGACTTTGCTAACGTGCGTCGTGCCACGTGTCACCATCACAGCCGATCTGCTAACTTGCGCCTGCTACGTGTCATCATCCTAAGATGCCGACAATCATCATCTACGCTAAAATGCACCTGCCACATGTCAAAATCTCAGCGGATCACACTAAAATGCGCCTGGACACGTGTCACCATCACATGTTGCCGACATCAAAAAGTCAACTACCGACATAACAGTGCCACGTGTCACGATCTCACGAAGCCAAGCAACACGTGTCGCAGATCAACGCGCGTCGCGACGCTGGCTTGGCATCGCGACGCTGGTACCAAATTTTGCCTATAAATTCGGCTCTTCGTCACTTCATTTGGTGTGTTTTCCTTGGGAGTTTTTCCCTGTTTTTAAAGGATTGCATCTAGTTTTTGTAAAAATAAATATTATTTAATTTATGTATTTTAATTTTCAGTAATAATTATAGTTCTTCTTCTTCTTCTATTTTCTTTTATGTTTTGTAGTTAAATTTCTGCTGGGGTAAAGGTGAAGCTTTTTACTTTTATAATTTAGATTAATGTCCCTTAGTTATAATATATAAATTATTTAAAACCTGACTTAATAAGGATATCGTTATATTGGTCGGTTGGTAATTATTTTTTTAAACCAGTTTTAACCTGACTTAATGAGGATACCGCCTGGTTGGTCGGTTGGTATTTAATTATTAATTTGACTTAATCAGAATACCGCCTATATGGCTGGTTGGTAAATATCACACATATTTATATATTATAATAATGAAGATTTCTAAATTATAAATAGTAAAGGTAGATTAATCTCACTTTAATTATAATATGGAAATTGTGATTTAATAATATGGATTAAAAGTTGATTCTGCCTTAATGGCTGGTTTTAATTATGTAACATAATGTGACACCGCCTATATGGCTGGTCTTTAGGTGACAGATAATTACCGCCTATATGGCTGGTTTATGGATAAATAATAACACCGCCTTTATGGCTGGTTCAACTTAATTGGATAATACTTGCAATTTCCATATTATAATAATTTGATATTTCTAAAAGTGGATCCTTTATCCCCAACATTTTATTTTATTTTAGGGAAGTGATGAAACACAATATTACTAGGCTTAATAATTGATTTTCTTTTTATGGGTAATTATTTAGTTAGTTTATTGAGTCTTAAGCTTAATGCTTCTTGTTGTCTGATCACCAATAAGATTGATGGGGTAAACTTAAAATGAACTAGACATAGGGATTTTAGGTTTCAGCCTTAGATTCAATAGCTCACGATCTTCCTTGGAGATAGATAACCATTTAATAGATTTTCTTACAGGATAGGAATATACCTGTCGGGCTGGGGTAGCCATAATTGGAACTTGGTCTTAATGAATCCAGGTAATTTGGTTGACATAGGAATATGGTTCAATTGGGTTATACTGGGTATATGCGTCTGACCATCGGAAGAGGCTTTTGCATATCATCGTGTTTCAGGTTAACAAATTAAAATTATTACACATAAATAAGTGAATCAATTCATCTTTATAATAATATTGTGTGGAGTCACGACCCTAGATCCTTGAGTCTTTTCTATTATTTTCTTTAGTATTTTCTTTTGAGTCTGTTTTTATTTTATTCTGCAAAACTACATTCAACCAACCAAAAGCAATCAATTCCCTTCTCCCTTTAATTAGATATTTGTAAATAAATAGATTCAACATTTAATAACAACAGTAGGAATTAAGTCCTCGTGTGATCGATATTTTTATACTACTTGAACGATACGTGCTGCTTGCGTTACACGTGTGTGTTTACGCCGGTCAATATCATGTCGATGTATAGATTCGCGATTTCTCAATAACACTCAGAACTCATTTCTGAATGTATCATGTCCATGGATTTGATAAATCGTAATCTCATGAAGTGGACACCTAAATCCTGTACGCAGGACTGACGGATCCTCTCTGGATACATCATCGGATATCATGAGCATCAATCTGTTGGACAATTATGACCCATAGCATCACTATTTGTAAAAGACATTGTGTTTTTGTACAAATTAATTATGTGACAAAGGAAATTGCTCTTTTATCATTTTGTAATTGGATTACTTGATATATAAATGATAAAAGTCTATATGATTAGTACCGAATTAATAAGATATGAGACAGTATCAATCCACGAAAGGTTTAATCATTAAATATCCCTCGTCGTAGTGTTATCGAGACTGGACATCGATAATGCGAAATAAGCTAGTATTACACTTGTGAGCGTTATGGAAGCTTACCGTCATAGTTCTCATATATGTAAGTATTGGATACTTATGCAAGTGTGATATGAGGTTCTGTTAGCCGTTGGACCGGGAATAGCTTCGCTCTGGATAGACCCCTCGGAATCCCATTGGTAGTATGATTATGTGTCTTTGGGAATCCGAATCAGGGTAGGTGTATTTGGTCTTAACCTGAGACTTGCATCGCTAATACTTGCGACAATCAGTATACTTTGGTTTTGGTCGTTCGGAGCTTTAACAGGTTCTGTGTACGCCTCTTCTAGGTATATTGAGAATCATAGTGTATTGGGTGTGATGTCAAGATGGAAGTATCACTTTAGTCATATGGAGATGATGATCACGCAGGGATATAAAACTAGTACTCTTAAATGCTGTAGCTATCGGGATAGTATGACTAGGTCATGATTATCCGATTACAGAGACTAGTTACTAGTGATCCGATATATGCTTCGTACGGGGCAGACATAATTCCAGCCACGGGCCTAGCATGTGACATCAGATACTGGATCGTATTACGCAATACATTGTATACTACGCCTAATACATATTATATATTCCTCGTTGAATATTTCTGGAGAATTGGGTAGGCACGATGCATTGCTAAAAGCCAACCATGTCTTGTAAATCGGTGAGAACGTGGTACCGGGTACGCACGTGTTCAGATAGTTCGATGACCGTATTTACTACCAACATATCCAGGGATTTCTTGGGTCGCTTCCCAAAGATTCACCGATGACATTTGACTCGAACAGAATTAATCTGGGATTAATTATGAGAGAGAAAATTAATCTGGGATTAATTACGGCAAGAATTAATCTGGGATTAATTATGAAAGAGAAAATTAATCTGGGATTAATTGTGGTAAGAATTAATATGAGATTAATTCATCTAGAAGAGAGAACGTGATTAATTTGGAATTAATCGGTAAAGTAAATTTAATAGTTAAATTGAATTTTACTATTTAATTTATTTAATTGGGCTAAAATAATATATCGGATATATTAATTGAAATTGGATTTCAATACAGAATTAAAATTGGATTTTAATTCAAGCGAACGAATTAATTTGGAATTAATTCGTAAGTGACTTTCGTAATAATTTTGCTAGGCATTATTATTTAATTAAATTGGATTTAATTACGTAGCGATGAAAAATTCATTTAGTCAGATTAAACGAACCGAGCCCAAAGTGTGTTGTGTAAGCCAACTTAAATTTGGAATTCAAATTGGGTGGGACTCACATCACTTACATCAACTTGTCACTATTTGTGATGGAAGTGATTGAGCTTATTAATTGGATTAATTGCTCAACACACTAACCAAAAATCAATGTGTGATGGAAGTTGTTGGATAAAGTAAATTGGATTTATTACAACACACCTACCAAGTTTAAAAGGTTAATGATTTTTGGAAAACACTAACTATTTACATTTCTTCTCTCTTTCTTGCACTGGCCGAACAAGCCTTTTCTTGTTCTTGAAATTTTGTTGCAAAATTTCATCCTAGTTAGCACTTAAAGAGTCAAAAAAATGTGATAGAGAAACTCACTTTTGAGTTTGGAATTCATATTCAAAGCTTGGAGCTTCTACATCCATGGAAAAGTTTTGAACTTCAACTGACCAATGTAAGTATTCCGCAACTTTCTTTGGTAAATTCACACTTGAATCAATGTTTAGGATACTTGGGCTAGTCTTAGAGACACTAACAACGGTATCATGAGTCACCTAAACTTGATTTTAAATTCTAGGGTTCTAAACTTTAATTTGGGGATTTTGCTTGGAGTATGTATTTTCCTAAATTGATTGTTTGGTTGTGTTTAGATGATGATGAATTGGATTTGTGCATCTTTGGATTTGAGAAAAATTGATTAGATTAATTTTCCCCAAAAATCCAACATGGCCGAATTTAACCCTAGGAAAAACTCATGGTGATTTTTGGAATTTGACAATTGGATATGTTAATTGGCATGAAATTGAATGTTAATTGTTGATTTAATTGGATTGAAATCAAAATTGGATGTTAATTTCATGTTGTTGCCGTGAGTTAAACATGTTGGATAAGTTGATTTTGCTTCAATTTGTGTTGGACATGAATTGGATAATTGAGCATGATTAATTGGATTAATTATGTTAATTACACTTTAATTGAAATTAATGTGATATTTGGAATATTATGTTACTATAAATTAGTCTTTAAAATTGGATTGGGCTAATTTGTTATATTTGGGCGGCTAATGGGCTTGGTTGGGCCAAATTTGGTTTTGGACAATTGTGTTGGATCCAATTGGGCCTAAAACCATTTCCATAAAGTCCAAAATATGACATTGGGCCTTTAATAATTTAATTGGGTCTAATGGGCCTAAATTGATTTTGTGGCATATGGTGATTCCTAACTTGAGCCTTGGCATCTTGGGTTGGATCCATAATGGCCAAAGCCCATGCCTAAAGAATTAATTGAAAGCCCATTGGACTTTAATTGAATAGTATTGGATGCTAATTGGGCTTTTGAGACCCATTAAGATTGGATTTGGAATCCAAGTCTAAAATGCACTCTTAAAAGTGTAATTATTTAATTTGGAATTAAATATGAATTAGTATTGGATACAATTTAAATTGGATTTAAAATTGTAGTTCGATATAATTCAAGAATACTTACTTTGAGTATTTATTCTTAAACGAGTTGGACTCGCGCAAATCAAATCGTTGTGTGAACATTGGATGGTCATTAATCAAAGATTAATTAAATGGATTAGATTGATTGACATCATGCTTTGTGTGAATACTTGGATGTATTTATATGAATAATGTATATCATATGGATATTAGTTGGGTGAGGGCAATTTTGGAAATTATTGTAAGTATGGTACTTATTTATTGAATTGGACCTGCGTGTCCAGCCTTTCACCTCCTTATCTCTTTGTATTTCTCTTCTCACCAGTTCCCATCAATGCAAATGAGGTTTCTTTAATGTATTATGTAATTGGGTAGAAGATGTAAAGTGTTAGGGGAGAGAGAGGAAATATAGAGATTTGTTTAGGAATAAATTGTTATATATCCATTCGTATATCATTATTAAATTTTATCGCGCCTTATTATGCTTTTAGAATGCATGTTTAAGGGTGTATGATGAGACCTAATCAAAGATAATAAATTGGTTGCCAATTTACGCGAAAAACCCTCAATTTAATATTAAGCGTTTTCCTTCCATTGAGTGGTTCTCTCTCAAGATCCAATATTGACTTTGATTTGTTGGCCAAAGTCAAGATCATTGTCCATCACGGATGTGTTTGAACCACGAAAGCTTTGTTATATATCACATGTCTTGGGCAGTTGTGACTTGTTGGCCAAAGTCAAGGTCACTTCTGTACATAGACGTGGATTACGAACCTTTCCCACTGTCAATGGGTCATGCTTAACTGGAATCATTAAGCTTGTTGAGCCAAAGCCAATGCTTAGTTGATTCAGAGGAAAAGGTTAGGAAATATATATTGGATATATATTTTGGACTTGGAGGTCCACCTACCGGATCTAGGAATTGGATGGGATCCAATTGATCTTAGAGATCTACCTAGTTAAGTTTCATACAGCTTGTTGGCCAAAGTCAAGTTGTGTGTTATTTAACGGGATCCTAGCCCACTAGGAAACTGGGTTTCTCGAGTACTCAACAGAGGGTTAGAGGCTACCCGAAAAATAGTGGGATGCCAGTATTAAATTTGCAATTTCGTTTAATACTTGCTAAACGCGCTCTTTTATTTTATTTATCGTCGTTTTAAATATATATTAGTTGGACTAATATCTTTTATTGCTTTCATTGAACAGTTGGACTGTTTTCACACTACTCCACTTGTAGTTGGTTATATAGTTAGACTATAGTAACCATTACATTTTGAGTGTACCCGATATCGTTGATTGGATAGTTGGACTATTGCAATCGAGATGGCTGGAAAGATTAGCGTTAGGGACATTATCATGGGCGACAATGTCTTTAACGGCTCCAATTTTCCAGATTGGAAGATGAATCTCAGGATAGTCCTGGGAGCCGAGAAGTTACTATATGTCATAGAGAAACCTCTCGGGCCTGAGCCCAGAGTTGAGCAAACAGTAGAGCATAAGTTTTGGAAGACTCATCGTGATGATAACTTTAGCGCTCAATCCGTAATGCTTACCGTAATGACTCCTCAATTTCATCGTCAGAACAAAGGATTTGATCCTTATAGTATGATGTTGAAATTAAAGGATCTTCACAGATCTAACCTTAGATCTTAGAAGTACGAATTGTAAAAGAAGCTCTTACGCTCGTGTATGTCAGATGATACATCTGTCGAGCACTACGTGTCGCAGATGATTGCTGACATCGAACAGCTAGGTCAGCTGGGCATAACCTTCGAGGCCGAGACTTCCATAGATTTGATCTTACAGTCTTTGCCCAATTGCTGGGGCGGGTTCATCATGAACTACAATATGATGAACCAAGAAAAGACTCTTGAAGAGTTAATGGCGATGATGAAAGAAGCAGAGCCAGAGCTTCTGAAGGGCAAGAAGCGCGAGACACACCTTACTTCGATATCCCAGAAGGCCGAGGCTTGGCCGAAAGCTTCTGGGGGTGTGAAGAAAAGGAAGAAAAAGGGCATGGCCAAATCATCAAAGTCTTATGGGAAGACTAAGGACATATCCCAAGACGTCTACCTACATTGTAGCAAATGGGGTCACTGGAAGCGTGACTGCCGTGAGAATAAGGCGGAGTTGAAGGAAGTGAAGACGGGCAAGGCTCCGGCTTCAAGTATGTTTGTTATAAACATGTCCACTACTGGTTTTAAAAATTGGATTTTTGATTCTGGATGTGGTACTCACATATGTACTGATGTGCAAGATCTACTGATTAGCAGGAGACTGGCTTCAGATGAGATCGACCTACGAGTCGGAAACGGGACGAGAGTCGCTATTTTGGCTATAGGGACCTATGTTTTGTATCTGCCATTGGGGCATGTAATTACATTAGGTGACTGTTATTTTGTACCTAGTTTGACTAGGAACATCATCTCTGTATTTTGTTTAACCCAATGCGGGTATACCTTTGTATTCAGAAACATTAGGTGTTTTGCATATAAAGATGAAATTTTGATATGTACAACAAATGTTAATAAAAGTCTTTATATTTTGAATATAAATGAATCTTAAACATATAACATGACAAACAAAAGGCTCAAATTGAGTAAAACAAATGAAACTCATCTGTGGCATTGTTGTCTGGGACACATTAACAAAACTCGTATATCCACACTTTCGAAGAGTGGATACTTGGACGAATTTGATCCTAATTCATATGACGTCTGCGAATCTTATTTATTAGGCAAAATGTCTAAAAAGTCTTTTAGCTGTAAATGTGTACGTACCACCGAGCTGTTAGCCCTCGATCATAGTGACGTATACGGGCCCATGTCTAACTAGGCTAAAGGTGGTTATGAATACTTCGTAACCTTTATGGATGTTGCATCGCATTATGGTTATGTGTATATTATGAAACACAAGTCGGAAACTTTTAAGAAATTCAAAGAGTTTCGACACGAAGTAGAAAAACAGACCAGCAAAAGTATTAAAACATCTATGTATATAATATAAAAAGTGATATAATATTTTCCACACATCATGACACAAAATAACAGTCATTTAACAAAATGCTCCCACTGGACAAGGGAATATCATAAACCCCAACTGCAACTGCATCCAAAGAGTCTCCACTCCCAAAACGCAACTACATCGATCCAGATTTCAGCTTCCTACTTTCCTTCAGTCTCTGCAATGAATTGCATATGTGAACAGGACAAGCAGAGTCTAAAATCCAACTAGAATAATTAGATTCACAAGCTAAAAAGATATCAATAACGGGACAAATAAATATACCTGAAGTAGAAGCTTTGTCTCTCTTTAACTGCGCAAGATATTTAGGATATTTACGCTTCCAGTGTCTAACCTTGCTATAGTGGTGGCATATGTCTTCATCAGCTCTCTTGGGTTTCGGTTTTGCTATCTTACCATTGGGAGCAATATTTTTGCCTTTATTATTCTTTCATTTGCCCTTCTTTTGAGAAAAAGCAGAAAGAAAAGTAGGTTTTTGAAGGCGAGTCGACACTCCATTCTTAAGATCTTCCTCAGCAGTGAGCAGCATCCTATGCAACTCACTGTAAGAATAAAGAATCCAATGCATATTAAAATTCAGCACAAACTGACGAAATGAGCTCGGGAGCGAGCCTAGTATCAAACTACGCCCAAGTGTATCATTGAGTGGAAAGTCGTATCGCCTTAATTGATCAATCAAATTAATCATATAAAGTACATACGGGCTGACTGGTTGACCCTCATCCAGTCTTGAGTGAAACAGTTCCACCGCCACTCTATGAACCATGATTTGCTCTTGATTCATGAAAAGCTTCATAAGCCGAATGATTATACTATACGCATCAGGCATATCAATAAATTACCTCTTCAGCTCCTGAGTCAACTAACTGAGGATGTATGATCTAACCTTTAGATCACCATCCTTCAATTTTTGGAAGGTTTCGTGCTCCTCGGGTGGTATAACTAAAGGTAGGGGTCTATCCAAGACATACCATAACCTCTCGGATTCGAGGACAATCCTCAAATCAATTTCCCAGTCAGTAAAATTTTTAGGCCCTTTTAACTTATTCATATCAAGCATACGAGCTAAAGGATTGGAAGACGAAGAGCCGACCATCGCAAATCTATCATATAGATAGCGAAAGAAATATTAGCAAATAATACAGTTTCATTCAATATCAAACAAAACATCAAATAAATCGTGGATTTTTAATTTAAGAGATGCCCACCCACTGAAACATGCAATACTGTAATCCCTAAACATAAAGCAATAAAATAATCAAATTAAATTCTACAGTAGGAAATATATCCCATAAATATATTCCGGCTCACTCATTTGGCACGTTCTTGCCTACGTATATTCATTAGGTAGACAACCATTATCAATCACAAAAAAAGTGACTCATAATTTTCGGTTCTGATCGTTTCTCGTTGTGACAACTTTGGCACGTTCACAATGAGTCATTTTCAAGGCTTAAATTATCAATGATAAACTTAAAATACTCATGTAATCCTGACAGCTTTGGTACGTTCATGATTTCCATTTTCAATTAAATTTATCTATATCTAAATATAATCGGTATAAATAAATTCTTATCGACTACATTCTCACAGCTTTGACACATTCTTGAATATAGCCATAGAAATTTATTTATATCTGTATTGACAATGCGGACCAAGAAAAAAACATACACAAATATAAATTACTTTAAAGCCTTATTAATGGGAATTTTCCGCTAAACTGTCAAACAGATTAGTTAGATCCAATCTTAGAATACATGCATCTACGAAAATAAGTTTTAGATTACCTATCAAATATCAAGCTAGAATCATTTCATGGATTAAGAATCAGACTCGCTCTGATACAATTTGTTGGCGTATTTGCGGTTTTGCCGGGTAGCGCAGCGGAATGTGAAAAATCGAATTTTTTGAATTTCAAAATTTTTCTTTAGACTATTAAAATAAACTATTTATTTTGATATTGAATCCCAAATGAAATTTGGAAATGTCCAAATTACCTTATTGTCGAAAATAACCTAAAGTATAAATGTTTTGTATTTTACTCATTTTAGTTCAAAAGTCTCAAAATCACATTTAAATATTTATAAAACACTACTAAAATGATTAGTATACTTCTTATATACTCGGTTACATCCATATAATGAAAAGCCCAACGATAAAATACATTCATGGTTAACATATGTTTCAAATTCATTTGGTAATTAATTAATGTATATCTAATCAAATTATATATCTAATACATATGCACATTAATTTAGGAAATTATCGAATATCCCCACATGTGTAATTTTCTTTTAACCGTTAAACGTTTTCCGAATAATCAATATTATTCGTTATAAGTCGTCCTAGTACTCTACAAGTATTTTTGATTATATGAGACTCTCTAAGTTCAAGTATATCCGTCATGGAATCCAATCCCGTGTCCATAATTTACCCACTCATAAATTATGATGACCATATATATTCTCACTGAACCGTACAAGTTGATATCTTCTCATAAGTATAATCCTTCCATCATATGTATCCGGATAAATACCAGAGACATAGATATAATCGTCAAATCTCATAGGGTATAATCATGTCAACGTATAGATTCGAGATTTCTCAATAATACTCAGAACTCACTTCCGAATGTATCATGGCCATGGATTTGATAAATCGCAATCTCATGAAGTGGACATCTAAATCCTGTATGCATGACTGACGGACCTTCTCTAGATATATCATCGGATATCATGAGCATCAGTCCACACCCATCGAACAGGCGGAGGTCTAACCTAAAAAGGTCGACGACGTGACTGCCATCAAAGTATGAAGGATAAATCATATATCCAACGTAGTATCTCAAGTCAAATGACCACTATGCTACTTAACTCGAGAAGATTCCTATTGACACAAACGTACCATGTATTATTATGATATCAACATGTACCGGTCTCTCGGGTTTACTTACGGACCAAGAATATAAACCTTGACCATGAATAGTTTAAGAATGATATTGTTATAATATTTCTCAATGTTAATTATGACGCTTTTGCAATTACGTTATAACATAATCATTCATAGGTCTTGTACGTCTTTACCATTTAAAAGATAATATATCGACAAAACTGTTAGGGTTGGTGCTCAGAGCGCCAATCTGGATCATATTTATGTCCGATTCATGAATACGAACAATTCATTTTTCCATAATATTACTTAATTAATGGTAGCACCTCTTGTTTTTATATACGTATTCGATCTAATTATGATTAGATTGAAATTAAATCTGAATTAATGATATGTATATATTAGACAAAGACACCAGGATTTACAACGTAATGCGCAGTTACAACATAGTTTATAATTGACATTGGGAAGCGTCACTATAAGTTGTATATTCTCAAATAAAATTCCTGGTCAAGATTTACTGACACGGGTCGGTTAGTAAAATCCGCTGAGACCAGTACATATCGTATATTGAGACTTGGTCCGTTGATTTATCACAATGAACCATGAGTCTTGGGAGGCTCATATAAATGTGTAGGTGTTTATTTGATAAGCAATGAACAACTCACTGAAGATTTCCTAATAAATGGTACACCAACGTCAATATGAATCTTCTCGAGTCGAGTAGCATATTGGTCCTTCGACTTGCGATACTACTGTGGATATATGAGATATCCTCCACACTTTGATGGCAGTCACGTCACCGATCTATTTAGATCAGACCTCCGCCTGCTTGTTAGTTGTGGACTGATACTCATGATATCTTGTGAGTATCAGATAGAATCCGTCAGTCATGTGTACAGGGCATATAAATCTTGTACGTGTTTACGATCTAGTAAATCCATGGCTGTGGTATACTTCGGAAGCGAGTTCCGAGTGTTATTTAGAGATCGTAAATTTGAATGTCAGCTATATTATACCTTAGGGATTTGACGTTCCTATCTATATCCATAGTATAATATTGATAGCTTATGATGGAGGGATTATACGTATGCAATGACCTCGACTTGCATAGTTTACTGAGATTATCTGTGGTCGTCATAATTTACGAGTGAGTGAATTATGGACAAGAAATCTGATTCCATGACGGATAAATATAAACTTAGAGAGTCCCACATTATGATGTGTACTCATTGAGCACTTGGACAACGCGTTATGAATAATATAGATTATTCATAATACTTCATCGGATTAAATGAGTTAATTCGAATCGTTTAAATGGTTAAACGAAAATACATGCATTAGGGGATTTTGATCAATTAAAAATTAATATGTATTTATATTTGATACAAAATTTGATTAGATACATATTAATTAATTTTCAAAAGAGATTTTGACACATGTCACTAGTATATGTATTTTGTTATTTAGTGTAAATAAAAATACATATATATATCAATAATTATATTAATTAATTATTTAGATATTTAAATATTAAATAATTAAATAATTAACTAATATCAATATTACATAATTGTTATGTAATATGTTTAATTATTAATGGTTATTAATAATATTAAACTTTAAGGTTGAAGTATTCAATTTGAATTTGTCTACTTTAACTTATATTTAACTAGATTAATATTCATTTGTAATAATTATTATTACACATGTTTAATTATTTTTGGTAATAAGTGGCGTGCTTTATTTAAAGCTTGTAGTTATCAATTTGAAATTGATAACTTAAAGCTTATTAAATAATTTTGAAAAATGACCAAATTGCCCCCAAGTTAGGTTACCCTTAGTATATAAAGTGAAATATTATTTTTCCTCTTTCATAAGTCCTCCATGGTTGAAATCCTCTCAAATAGAAAGCTCCTAAAAATATTTCTTGAAGAAACTTGGGAGAAAGTGAAGAATTCAAGAAGAAAGCTTAAGGAAATTAAAAGATTTTGAGGTAATCTTCAATATTCTTAAACTTAGAAAGTTTGTTTCTTATTCTTGAGTATCTAGAATAGTTCTAGGGTTTCTTTCTTTCTTGGATTTTGGGGCTTTTTGATTTGGAGGATGAATTGAGAGGCTAGATACATGTGTGAAGTAAGATTGAGTAATATTAATGTAATATTAGTTCAATTTTATCATTTGATGACTTGTTGTCATTCTAGAGTGTTATGACTACTCTTATAACTCCTAGAATTGTTCTTGAGTTCTTTATTGGTGGTGGCTTTCATTAGTGTAAATATTAATATTATTAATGTTGAGAAAATTAGATTTAAAGCATGAAAAATGATATTTTTAGTATCCAGATCAGATCTGGAAATTCTAAAATTTTTGTAATGAAAAATATGTTATTTAAATATATTAGATGTGTATTGGGCATTGGAATAATTTCCGGAAAGTATTTCGGAGTGAAAATATATGAAAACGGCGAAAAACTGCGTTACCAGGTGAGTTTCGGGCTTACCGGGTAACGACTATCCATACAGTGAATTGGTCACTATTCGGGCAGCCCATGAACTGCCCAAGAACTATTGGGGCTGACCTGGGCAGCCCCCATGTGTATTGGTTAGTCGGTTCAGGCAAAAACGCGTTTTATGGCATTTTACGGAAAAACGTTTTCGTAAAAGATTCTCAATATTTTCTAAATTATTGATATTATTATTTGATAACAAATATGATATGTTTAGGTGAAATATGAATGAATTATTCATATTGGATATTGAATAATTTATTTGGTAAGTTTAAAAGTTATTAAAGTTACGATTTCGCCCGAACAGCGCTTCCGCCACGCCTGACCCCAACAAAAATGGTATCAGAGCGTGTCTGATCCTATATCCATTGAATTTGTCATGCTTGATATATGATATTTAATCCAATTTTATTATTTCCACATGCATGTGAAATTAATTTGATTAATTTCAGATTGTTTGACAGTAGAAAAATCCTCGTTAAATAAGGCATTAAAGTAACTAGTATTAGGAATACTTGTTTGTTGTTCTGCCTTATTAGTATGTATGCGAATGTTTTCTTGATGTTGTAGCTGTATCGTGCTAAAGCTATACAATTATGGCTTATGGTAGTTCATTTGCGCGGTAGAACTTATATGATAAAAGACAAATTCAAGTGAAATTGGAAATCTTGAGCGTGCCAAAGCTGTCAGAACTATATCGGTAGCTTGAGTTTGTCACTGACAAGTGAAGCTTTGATACGCCTCATGTGAATGTTCCAAAGCTGTCATAACGAGAAATGGTCAGGACCAAAATCAAGTGTCATAGTGAGTGTGATTGACAATAAGTTGTCTACATGTGAATATACGTAGGCGAGAACGTGCCAAAGCTTTGAATCAAAATATATTCACGGGGTCCACCTCCCATTATGGAATTCAATTTAATTATTAAATTCTCATTTTCCGTTGGGGATTACGGTATTATGTAAAATAATGAGAGGTACTGTTGGGTTAAAAATCCATAACTAAGGCAGTGTGTAATATTATGAAAATTGCCGCTTATGTTTTCCTTATTCTATAGTATTGATAGAATTAAACTTTTAATCCACTACATGCATATTTTATATATATGTTTTCTGACTTCCCCTATGGTTGTATTTTTCTAGAATAGGTTCTAGATTATGAGTAGGCTTGGATATTATTAGATTAATCTAAACCATCGGGAACTAATGTTATGATTTTCTTGAAAAATCAAGAAGGTTAGTGACTTAGTTACTAAGTCACGATATGTAATCTAAATAGATATTCGTTTTAGGATATAATTCTCTTGAGAGAATAGTTTCTTGTGCAGTAAAATTGACATTAATTAGTTAATTCTCGAGATTCTTGACTGGCAATAAAAAAACCTCATTAGGTATTTGTTTATCCGATAATGACGTTTCTTGACTTTAGTGACCTTTAGAGGTAATGTGTCTGACACAGTTTTCTAATCAATTATTTGTAATTGTTGTGAATAGTTACAGGTAAATTATAAAGCTAAAGAAAGGAGATGTGTATAGTTGTGTATAGAGAATATCGATTCTCACAATACGACACCTATAGGTATTAGATACCAGACCTCCCAACTAGTTATTTAAAATATTATTTAATGATTATTTTGATATATGATTTCAGAACTTGCGACTATTGGATAGTTACTTGTTCTTTATAAATAGTTGTTACATATTTTAATATGACTAGTAGTGTCATTGATGAAGAGATAAACATTAAGAAAAATATTTGGTTAAGTAAATAACTTAGAATAGTGCTTTATGAGATTATATCACTTAAGCATTAGATGTTTTTTCGGTATAGTAAATGATGGTCTGATACGAGATCACACCACATATCCTTATCCATTTAATGAATATTGTATTCGGGAATGTGCATAAATCTCATTTAACCAATGATTGTCATTGGACTATAAGATTTATTAAACTGATACATTAGATGTATGTAGTTTAATGAATTGTAAATTACATAAGGTATTTTTCTTGACTTGAAAACTTAGTCAATGAGGTATCATGACTTATTTGTATGTTTATGATGAAACGCGAATATAATATTTTGACTGGTTCAAAGATATTCAATCTAAAGTTTTGAAAATTGTATCTTAAAATTCTTTGTAAGTCTTTGAATTGTTCAAAGTTCTTTGATATGATCAAACATATGAATTTATGGCAATTAGTTCTAAGATTTTTCAATGAATATGATTCTTACTCAATATTATTCTTCTACGATTCCATCTTGATGGAATATGTGAAGGGGAGTAATCGAATCTTATATGATTTGATTCGTTTGATATTGAGTGTTACCGAATTAGTTTCAATACTCTTAGGGATATGCTCCATTAACACTAATTCATCCTTTTAATTAAGGTTCCATTAGTTTATACAGTTACATATTTGATATGTATAAGTAGAAAATTCGAATCTTAAAAAGTTTGAGATTTGAATCTTTCTTCTGTATAATGTTTATGTAATTGAAAGTACTTACGGCTCGGAGGTACAAGTAAAAATTTATCATTTCTTCTATTTAATAGAATATTGTATTTTATTTGATAAAATATCTTTTCTGCGATCTCGAGTAATAAAATTACTTTATTACTTGGTGTGTAGCATCAGATGTTGACTATTGTGAAAAGACTTGACTTATTGAAGTCAAATATAAGAGTGATAAACTATAAATTGAACTACATAATTAATAAGATGAAAAGACCCTTAGAAATATGCCATATAAGTCTAATAGGGTGTCAGAATCATTTGTGAAGTATTTGATACTAAATGGTTTTGTTGTTTTCTTATCGAAGAAAATTATCCTATAACTTATAGTGGGAACGATATTTGATATCGATTCTGGAAGTTAGCATTAAACCATAGATGTAAGGTTATTCGTAGCTTACTACGATCAAGTTTTGAACTTGATTAAGCTTTTTTATGAATCGTTCATAAAATATGTAAATATTTTGCGCAGCAAAAACAAAGTGAGCTTATTAAAGGTTTGACCCTTATAGTATGACAGTGCGAAATGTTATACTTAGCAATCTATTGTAGATTCTGAGGAAACTTATCTCTAGTCACACTAATTAAAGAATTAAAGATTTGTTGGTTAATGTTGATATTACACTATGTATTTTAGTTAGGAATGCAAAGTGGCGTTCCTGAATGGTTTCTTCGAATAAGAGATCCTTTGTGATTTATTTTTTTGAAGAGTTCATTCTAGAATGGCCCTAGAGTTTGTATTCTTCTAAGATCACAGTTTGATATACTAGCTTATAGAACCTATTGTAGACTCAGATGAGCTTTCAGGAAATATGTGTTCTCTAATTTTGATAATAGTCAGATTGTCTGGTTTTATCAAAGCATAGAGAATACAAATGTGATAGTAGGGTTAATGGGAGCGTACATATTTCTTTCTAGTGTTATATATCATAACAACATTATCATTATTAAGGTAATAATGAGATGTTTATAAGGTAAAAGATTTACCTAAGTCTTTTTTTTCTCCATGATAGCAGGGGGAGTGGTCTCTGTTATATTCGATATAAGGTTTTATATATGATATAAAACTAAGAGACTTGTGAGATACTTCCATTATTCGTGCATTAGATGTGATCTAATAAAGGACACAACAAGTATAACTATTTGACAGTTAGTATAACTGTTTGACAGTGTAATATCCCGAGTTCTTCATAACACTGTTGGAATGTTTCTGAATTAAGGATAAGGATTTGGAACAAAATGGTAATCGAAAATCGGAGTTTATGTGTTGGGAAATAGTTCGGAATATTTTAAAGTGAAGCTTGGTCGCGTTGGAAAATGCGTGGTTTCGAGAATCAGTTACGCGAATTCTGATTTTATCATTCTACACATAAAATATTCTTGTTTCGGCTATAAAACTTTCAAACGAACTTCGATTCTGTTGATTCTTTAACCATCAGACTCTTTTTTCCGAGACGAACAACTTTCATGTTGAACACTTTTCTAAATTTGCATCAGAAGGGCTTCAAAAATGGGAAATTTCTAGAAGGTTCCATGATAGGGGCCTGATTGTAATTTTGCAGGAGTCTGAATGTAAATTCCAGAAACTTTTCTATATATACCTTTAAGTTTCAAGAAATTGCAGAATTGGCATAAGCTTCCAATCCTCTCCACCCAACCCCCTCCCTGCGTTTTTGGATAAGGCTTGCACCGGTGGCCAGCTGGCCACCTCCGGCCGGCGCACCGGCACAGAAAGAACCACCGCCCACCCCCAACCTCTAGATGCCGGTGGCCGGATAAATGACGCCGAAATCCGACGAAATAACATGAAAAACGCACGCACATGGGTTTGCAGATCCTGGCTCTTCGGTTCGTTTCATGGCTCGAGCCACCCGCCAAATCGAAGCTCTCAGAGAGTACTACAAGGTTGCAGTGTCAGTTTTCTGGAATGGCGCTTGGTTTCACGTAAATTAAGAGAAGAAGATTTGGATGAATAGTGACCCATCATGAACAGTAGCTCCGATCGGAATTTCGTCAATTCCAGCGCGTTCGTGGGATCGTTTGGAGTTCGTATATGGCCTCGAAATCTCGATTTGATTATGACCTGGAGTGCTCGCGAAGCCATATAAGTAACTCATGCAATGAGTGCTTTAATAATTTATTGATGTTTTAAATATATATGATTGATGTGTTTATGTTAAGACGAGAATAGATAAGAGATATTCTTGAAAATATAGTTCGAGGTTACACATAGTAAGGATAAACAACCACAACATGTATGAAATTTTATTATGATATGATATGAAATAAAGTATGAAATGAGCTCAATGTTTGTGTGAATGTATGGATGTATGAAAGTGTAAAAATCGGTAACGATATGTATACGTTATGTAAATATATAAGTATATAAGTATGTATACGTATATGCATATGAAGTTAAGATATGTATAGGTTGGGTATACAGAATCGGTAATGGAACAAATCATGTTTTCTAAATTGGTATAAGCTAAGCTCTTTTTAATGGGTAAAGTACGTGTGTGAATGGATAGTTATGAATGAATGTTTCTGATAAGAATTCTGGAGATAAAATGCATTTGATTGAAAAGTAAAACACTTGAAGATTGTTAAAGCCTACGGTATCGGAATTCGGAGTGATAAGTATGTTTATATGTTTGATGTATATACGTATATATATCGGATGATAAACAATATTTGACATGTATGTGTTGTGTATGTGAGATCGTGTCCCGTGATGTGTGTGCATGTGTGTATGTTAATTGGTTGATAATCTCGTTTTGTAGTAGTCGGGCTGGTTAGGAATCTGTTCGGACGATATTCATCTCATACCTATTTTAACATAGGTAATGAGTCTCGTACGAGCATTGTATGCATAAGCCAACCTTATATGTGTTTTGTATGATTATGTGATTTGTGATAAATTGGTTGTTATGTGTGCTTCATGGTTGGTTATACGATGATTATACATATGTCTAAGTGTATGTACGTGTATGATAGAACTCGTAACATATACAGATAATGTATGCTTATGTGAAATGAATGAATGATTTGAAAGCTGATGTGAATATCATATGTTTTAAGCGTGTTTGATAAGTTATATTGGTACGAATGTATGTGTAAGAATTCTTTAAGTGTGTTTGCATGAATATAAGAGAAATGTGCTATACGTATGTGTAAATGCATATGAATCCCGAATGTAAAGCTATTGTAAGGTTATCGTGATTAAAGTAAGTGAAAGAAATATTGTAATCAAATTTAAGGAAGCTTATTGGATTTTCCGTTTTGATAATATTTTAAATTTGGATATTTGTGATAAAAAGTATATATGTATGATTTTACGTGTTCATATGATTGAAGTGAATTTGATATTAAAACGATATACTCCATGGCATTCGAGTTTTGCTTTGCATGCTTAGGATGTTTTGACTTTTAGATTGGCATATATATACGTAAATAGATATGAGAGTTTGCATATGTAATAGATAAAAGGGTTAGTTAAAAGCTGAATTTGTAACTTGGTAATGTTGGAAAGTTTCTAGTATGCTTAACTTTATGTTTTGTTGTTTGTATGAGCATGGTTACTTACTGAGTTTAATAACTCACACCAAACCAGTTTGCTAGTTTTACAGGTTGGCTACCAGATGGGTCAGCCACTTCAGCTTTGGAAGTCATGCTCGAGGCGCGGATTGTTCGACAATTATGACCCATAGCATCACTATTTGTACAGAACATGGTGTTGTTGTACAAATTAACTATGTGACCAAGGGAAATTGATCTTTTATCATTTTATAATTGGATTTACCGGGATATATAAATGATAAAAGTCCATATGATTAGTTCCGGATTAATAAGATATGAGACATTATTAATCTACTAAGGTTTAATCATTAAAATATCCATAGTCGTAGTATTATCGAGATTGGACATCGTTAATGCGGAATAGACTAGTATTACACTTGTGCGTGTTATGGGAGCATAACGTCATAGTTCTCATATATTTGGGTATTGGATACTCATGCAAGTGTAATGGAGGTTGTGTTACCGATGGTACGGAAACAGCTTCGCTCTGGATAGGACCCTCAGCAATTCCATTGGTAGTATGACTATGTGTCTATGGAAGTCGAATCAGGGTATGTTGTATTTGGTCTAACCTGAGACTTGCATCGCTAATACTTGCGACAATCAATATACTTTGGTTTGGTCATCCAGGGCTTAACAGGTTCTGTGTACGCCTCTTCTGGGTATATTGAGAATCGTAAGTGTATTGAGTGTGATGTCAAGATGGAAGTATCACTTCAGTCATATGAAGATGATATCACGTTAGGATACAGAACTAGTACTCTTATATACTGCAGTCATCGGGATAATATGACTAGGTCATGTTTATCCGATTATAGAGATAGTTTCCAGAGATCCGATATGTGCTTCGTATGGGGCAGACACAATTCCAGCCTCAGGCCTAGCATGTGATATCTAATAATGGATCGTAATACGCAATACTACGTATACTACGCCTGACATTAATTACACATTCCTTAAAAGAATATTTCTGGAGAATTGGGTAGGCACGTCGCTTTGCTAGAAACCAACCATGTCTTGTAAATCGGTAAAAACGTGGCTACTGGGTCCACGCCACATATTTGGATATTACGATATGACCTGATTTACTTGCCAACCTATCCATGGATCTCTTGGGTCGCTTCCCGAAGATTCACCGATGACGTATGATTCAAACATAATTAATCTGAGATTATTATGGAGAGAGAAAATTAATAGAGGTTAATTGCGGAGAGATTTTATCTGGGATAAAATACCTTTTTAAAGAGAGAAAAACGATTAATTTGGAATTAATCGATAAAATAATATATTCGATATATTAAGCGAAATTAGATTTCGACGCGGAATTAAAATTAGATTTTAATTCGGGCAAACGATTAATTTAGAATTAATTCGCGAGCGACGTGAATAGTAATTTTGCTAGGTGTATACTTATTTAATTAAATTTGATTTAATTACGTCGCAACAGAAAATTCGTTAATTCGGAATTAGCGAACCCGAGCCCGGGATGTGTTGCGGGCCCACTCGGATTTTGAATCAAGTGGGGCCCACACGTCACATCACATGTCACATCACTAGTCATTCATTCACATTTTTGGTGATGGAAGTTAGTGAATGAAATCATGGTAAACTTGTTTTACACACAAGTTGAATGGTGATTGACTTTATACCAACTTTGGTATATCTTTTATTTTAATTTTGGAAATCAAAAATAAAGTTATTCACTCATCTTTCTCTCCCATCTCTCATCGCCCAACTCTCTTTCTTCTCAAAAGTTTGGCTTGGCCGAATTTAACAAGGGACAAGGTGAAAATTGTGGCATTTTTCTAGATTGCTAGCACATCCAGTGAGTCTTACCAAAGGTGATAGGGAAACATATCCATGAGTTTGGAATTCAAGGAGATGCTTGGAAGCTTTACATACATCAAAGGCGAGCTTGGAGCCACAACCACCAAGGCTTTGAATGTTTGTTATCTCCTACATCCAAAACCTATCAAAGTGAGTATTTTCCGCATTCTCTTTGTTGTATTCACATGATTTCTTGCTAATTGATCTTGGTTTGACCTTAGAAAACCCAACACTGGTATCAGAGCCAGGTTGAGCATGAAATTGAATTAGGGTTCTTAAACTTTAATTGGAATTTTGTGATTTGAGCATGATTTCTTCAAATTGATTGGGTTGAGATGCTTATATATTGATAACTTAGAGTTATGCATGATCAATTTGATGAAAAATTAATTGGATTAATTTTCCCCAAATTTGGAGGCTTGGCCGAGAGTTTGAACCATTTAAAGTCACAATGATTTTTGAATTTTAGACAATTGGATGTGTTAAATGAAAGCATGAGATTATTAGTTTGTGATTTAATTGGATTGAATCAAAATTGATTTAAAAAGTCTCTAATTGCCGTGAGCTTATGGAAGCATGAATGAATTGATTTTGTTTCAATTTGTGTTAGACATAAATTGATTAGTTAAAGCATAATTGATTAGTGTAATTGGTGTTTTGGAAATATTAATTTAACTAATTAATTATGGCTATACCACTTTAATTAATTAAATTGTGAAATTTGGAATATTAGAATTTAATTAATTGGGCTTAATTTGGAATTGGGCTATTAATATTGTATTTGGGCTTAATGGGCTTGGTTGGACCAGTTTGGTTTAGGATAATTGGTTGGATCCAATTAGGCCTAAAACCATTTCCATTAAGTCCAAATATGATAAAATGGGCCTTTAAAATTTAATTGGGCCTAATGGGCTAAAATTAATTTTGTGGCAAATGGTGATTCCTTATTGGGCTTTGGTTGCCAAAGTCCATGCCTTAATAAATTAATTGAAAGCCCATTGGACTTTAATTGAATAGTATTGGATACTAATTGGGCATTTGAGACCCGTTAAGATTGGATTTGGAATCCAAGTCTAAAAGGCACATTTAAAGTGTAATTATTTAATTTGGAATTAAATAAAGAATTGGTATTGAATACGAATTAAATTGGATTTAATATTGTAGTTCGATATAATTCAAGAATACGTACTTTGAGTACTTATTCTTAAAACGAGTTGGACTCGCGCAAATCAAATCGTTGTTTGAACATTGGATGATCATTAATCAAAGATTAATTAATTGGATTAGATTGATTGATAACATGCTTTGTGTGAATACATGGATGTGATGTAGAATAATGTATATCAGATGGATATTAGATGGGTGAGGGCAATTTTGGAAATTGTTGTAGTAAATTAGAATTTATTAAATTGGACCTGCGTGTCCAGCCTATTACCTCTTGACTCTTTGTATTTCTCTTCTCACCTATTCCCCTCAATGTAAATGAGGTTTCTTTAAAAGTGTTATGTAATTGGGTTAGAAGTAAGATTTGTGCTAGCGGGAGATAGGAAATGGAGAGATTTGTTCTAGGAACAAATTGTATTATATATCCATCCGCATATCATTATTAATTTATTTATCGCGCCTTATTATGCTTTTAGAATGCATGTTTAAGGGTGTATGATGAGACCTAGTCAAAGATAATTAATTGGTTGCCAATTACGCGAAAAACCCTCAACAAATATTAAGCGTTTTCCTTCCATTGAGTGATTCTCTCTCAAGATCCAAGATTGACACTGGTTTGTTGGCCAAAGTCAAGACCTTTGTCCATCGCGGATGTGTTTGAATCATGAAGGCTTTGTTCCATATCGCATTTCTTGTCCAAGTTGTGATTTGTTGGCCAAAGTCAAGATCACTTCTTGTCCATCGACATCGATTACGAAGCTTTCCAAAGTCAATGGGTCCCGCTTAACTAGAATCATTAAGCTTGTTGTGCCAAAGACAAGGCTTAGTTGATTCAGAGGAAAATGTTAGGAAAATATATTGGATATATTGGCATATAAATTATATATATGTTTCGAACTTGGAGGTCCACCTACTGGATCTAGGAATTGGATGAGATCCAATTGATCTTAGAGATCTACCTAGTTAAGTTTCATACAACTTGTTGGCCAAAGTCAAGGTTGTGTGTTATTTAACGGGATCCTAGCCCACTAGGAAACTAGGTTTCCCGAGTACTCAACAGAGGGTTAGAAGCTCGCCGAAAAATAGTGGGAGGCAAGTATTAAATTTGCAATTTCGTTTAGATACTTGCCAATACGCGCTCATTTCATTTTTTCGTCATTATTTAAATATATATTAGTTGGACTAATATTTAATTGTTGTTTTAAATTAAACAGTTGGACTGTATTCAAACTACTTCATTTATAGTTGATTTTATAATTGGATTATAGTAATCAATATATTTGAATTTAACTAATCAAATAGTAGTTGATTATATAGTTAGACTATAGTAATCATTATATTTGATTGTACCCGAAATCGTTGATTGGATAGTTGGACTATTGGAATCAAGATAACTAAAAGATTAGCGTTTAGAGCATAATCCTGGGTGAAAATGTTTTAAACTGCTCCAATTTTCAGATTCAGAATAGAACTTCAGGATAGTCCTGGGAACTGAGAAGTTGTTCTATTTGATAGAGTGACATCTCGGGCCTGAGCCCGAAGTTGAGCAAATAGTAGAGTATGAGCTTTGGAAGACTCATTGTGATGATAACTTTAGTGCTCAATCATTTATGCTTAATGCAAGACACTTTAATTTTGTCGTCAAAACTAAGGATTAGATCTTTATACTATGATGTTGAAATTAAAGGATCTTCATAGATATATTCTTAGATCTTAGAAGTACGAATTGCAAAAGAAGCTCTTTCGCTCGCATATGTCAGAGGGTACATCTGTCGAGCATTAGGTGTCGCAGATGATTGCTGACATCGATCAGCTAGGTTAGCTGGGCATTACCTACGTGGCCGAGACTACCAAAGATTGATCTTATAGTCTCTACCCGAAAGATGGGACAGGTTCATTATGAACCAAGAGTAAACTCTTGGAGAGTTAATGACTATGTTCAAGGAGGCAGAGCCAGAGCTTCTAAAAGGGGCAAGGCAAAATCATCACAATTTTCTGGGAAGACAAAGGACAAATCCCAAGATGTCTGCCTAAACTGTGGCAAACGGAGTCACTGGAAGCGTGACTGATGTATGGACAAGGCAGACATGAAGGAAGTGAAGGCGGGGCAAGGCTCCGGCTTCAAGTATGTTGTCATAAACATGTTCACTATTAGAGTTTCAAAATTGGATTTTTTATACTAGATGTGGTACAAAAAATATGTACTGATGTGCAGAATCTGCTGATTAGCAAGATACTGACTTCAGTTGAGATCTACCTACGAGTCAGAAATGGGACGAGAGTCGCTGTTTTAACCATAGAAACCTAAATTAGGAACTACCCTTTAGGCATGTACTTAAATTAGGAAACTGTTATAATGTACCTAGTTTGACTAGAAACATTATCTCTATATCTAAGTTTAACCCGTTGCGGGTTATACCTTTATATTCTAGAACACTAAGTGTTTTATTTTATAAAGATGATATTGAGATAAGCACATTAGATGTGAATAACAGTATTTATATTTAGAATATAAATGAATCTCATATGTATGACATGACAAACAGATAGCTCAAACTGAATAAATCAGTTGAGAATTATAAGTGGCATTGTTATCTGGGACACATTAACAAGACTCGTATATCCACACTTTCGAAGAGTAGATACTAGGACGAATTTGATTCTAATTCAAATAATGTCTACGAATCTAGTTTATTAGGTAAAGTGCCTAAAACACATTTTACTTGGTAAAAGTATAAGTGCCACCGATCTGTTAGCCCTCGTTCATAGTGACGAAAGTAGGCCCATATCTAGCTAGGCTAGAGGTGGATATGAATACTTCGTAACCTTTACGGATGTGGCATCGCGTTATGGTTATGTGTTTCTTTTGAAACACAAATCTGAAAATTTTGAGTAATTTAAAGAGTTTCGACACGAAGTAGACAGACATACCGGCTAAAGTGTTAAACCGTCACGGTTAGACTAGGGTGAAAAATACTTAAGCAATAAGTTTCTCGATTACCTGAAAGAGTATAGTATTCTTTCACAGTGGACTCCTCCCGGAACACCTCAATTGAACGATGTGTCCAAACGGAGAAACTGAACTTTGTTGGACATAGTTAGGTTAATGATGAGTCGTTCTGAGCTACCATTTTCCTTCTAGGGATACGCATTAAATAATGCAATACTTATTTTGAATAAGGTTCCATGAAAATCTGTTAGACAGACTTTATATTAGATATGAACAGGAAAAAAATCGGGTTTTCTCATTCCTGAAGATTTGGGATTGCTGGGCATATGTTTGGATGATACCAAACTAGAACCCAAATCGGATAAGTGCCTATTTGTAGGTTGTCCTAGGGAAACCAAAGTATAGTACTTATACAACTCACAAGAGAACAATATAATTGTTGCTCTCCATGCTGTTTTCCTAAGAGGAATACCTATATACAGTGGTAAGTGGGAGGAAAGTAAAACTCGATGAAAATCGGAGTAATACTATTCCAGGCACCGATTATTTAACTAAACACAAACAGTTCATCAGAGATGAAACTGTACCATAATCTTCAAATACACAAGAACCGCGCAAGTCGGAGAGAGTCAGAAAACAACATAGGAGGTATGGGTTTCTGATCTCACCTCATGAAGATGTCAATCTTATTGAGGAAGACAAACCGGCTACGTATGAGGAAGTGATACAAGGTATCGACTCCCTATTATGGAAAATTGCCATGATGTCCGAAATGGATTCCATGTAACCAACAAGTTTGGACACTGGTTGTTGTACCGGAAGGCATTGTGCCTATTGGTACTATATGAGTCTTCAAGGAAGACAAACATGGATGGCAACATACAAATGTACAAAGCTAGGCTTGTAGCGAATAGGTATCGTTATCAACATTGTGTCGATTACGACGAAACCTTTTATCCGTTGCCATGATTAAATCCATTTGGATAATGCTTGCTAATACTGCATGTTTCATAATGAAATATGACAGCTGAACATCACCGTTCCTTGAAACCTGTTCCAACGGTTTTTGATATCCTAACAGTTTTATCGTACCAAAACAAGCAAACAATGTTTGCAAGTTAATTCGATCCATTTATGGATTGAAGCAAGCATTACGTTCTTAGAACTAGCGTTTTGATGTAATCATAATGGTATATGATTTAATTCAAAACGAAAATGATTCTTGTGTATATAAGGAGGTTAGTGGGAGCACACTAACAATGATTGTCCTATATAATGATGATATGTCATTTCTTGGAAATGAAATTCCCATAATACAATCAGTGAAAGCTTGGCTTTCATAAAAATTCTCCATAGAATACTTGGGAGAGACAACCTTTATTCTAGGAATAAGGATCTACTGGGATATATCTAAAAGTTGTTGGCACTCTCCGAGGACTCGTACATTGAAAGATATGTACGTGACCTGGTGTTTCATATGCTTTGAGCATAAGGAGTAACAATCAGGCCAATCTAAGTGATAGTCACTGGATTGATGTTAAGAACATCCTTAAGTATCTTAGAGGAACTAAGGATGCTTTCTTAAGCTATGGAGAATGAGAACTTGAAGTGACTGGGTTCACTGCTGCAAGTTTCCAAACCGAAAATAACAACTGTAAGTCATAATAAGGGTACTATATAGTTTGAATAACGGAACAGTGAGCTGGAAATCTTCCAAGCAAGATACTGTTGCCGAATAAACAACAAAAGCGGAATATTGCTACAGCTGAGGCAGCAAAAGAAGCATTTTAGATCTACATAATCCTATTCAGATTAGGTATAGTTCTGTTAGCAGCTGAGCTAGGCCTCAGCGCAGGCTAAAGAATTAATGGTCTCATCAACGATCCAAGTATATACTTCAATTATTTCATCTGATTCGTCGGATCATACATCGTGGCGATACGATGATCGAATAAATCGCATCAGATGATAATCATGCAAATCCACTGACGAAAGCTGTTTCTCAGTAGAATTTTGAGCGACCCGTACATAGTTCAGGTGTAGGACACTTGAGTGATTGGCTATAGGCCAAGTGGGAGATTGTTGGACAATTATGACCCATAGCATCACTATTTGTACAGAACATGGTGTTGTTGTACAAACTAACTATGTGACAAAGGAAATTGCTCTTTTATCATTTATAATTGGATTACCGGGATATATAAATGATAAAAGTCCATATGATTAGTTCCGGATTAATAAGATATGAGACATTATTAATCTACTAAGGTTTAATCATTAAAATATCCCTAGTCGTAGTATTATCGAGATTGGACATCGTTAATGCGGAATAGACTAGTATTGCACTTGTGCGTGTTATGGGAGCATAACGGCATAGTTCTCATATATTTGGGTATTAGATACTCATGCAAGTGTAATAGGAGGTTGTGTTTACCGATGGTACGGAAATAGCTTCGCTCTGGATAGACCCCTCGGAATTCCATTGGTAGTATGACTATGTGTCTATGGAAGTCTGAATCAGGGTAGGTGTATTTAGTCCTAACATTGAGACTTGCATCGCTAATACTTGCGACAATCAATATACTTTGGTTTTGGTCATCCAGGGCTTTAACAGGTTCTGTGTACGCCTCTTCTGGGTATATTGAGAATCGTAGTGTATTGGGTGTGATGTCAAGATGAGAGTATCACTTCAGTCATATGAAGATGATGATCACGTAGGATACATAACTAGTACTCTTATACTGCAGTCATCGGGATAATATGACTAGGTCATGTTTATCGGATTATAGAGACTAGTTTCCAGAGATCCGATATGTGCTTCGTATGGGGCAGACACAATTCCAGCCCCAGGCCTAGCATGTGATATCTGATACTGAATCGTAATACGCAATACTACGTATACTACGCCTGACATAGATTACACATTCCTTAAAAGAATATTTCTGGAGAATTGGGTAGGCACGTCGCTTTGCTAGAAGCCAACCATGTCTTGTAAATCGGTAAGAACGTGGTACTAGGTACGCACATATTTGGATATTCCGATGACCTGATTTACTACCAACATATCCATGGATCTCATGGGTCGCTTCCCGAAGATTCACCGATGAGGTATGATTCGAACATAATTAATCTGGGATTAATTATGAGAGAGAGAAAATTAATCTAGGATTAATTGCGGAGATATTTTATCTGGATAAAATACTATTTAAAGAGAGAGAACGATTAATTTGGAATTAATCGATAAAATAATATATTCGATATATTAAACGAAATTAGATTTCGACGCAGAATTAAAATTAGATTTTAATTCGGGCAAACGAATTAATTTAGAATTAATTCTCGAGCGACGTGAATAGTAATTTTGCTAGGCATAATTATTTAATTAAATTTGATTTAATTACGTCGTAACAGAAAATTCGTTAATTCGGAATTAGCGAACCCGAGCCCGGGATATGTTGCGGGCCCACTCGAATTTTGAATCAAGTGGGGCCCACACGTCACATCACATGTCACATCACTAGTCATTAATTCACCTTTTTGGTGATGGAAGTTAGTGAATGAAATCATGGTAGCTTGTTTTACACACAAGTTGAAAGGTGATTGACTTTATACCAACTTTGGTATATCTTTTATTTTAATTTTGGAAATCAAAATAAGTTATTCACTCATCTATCTTCTCTCCCATCTCTCACGCCCAAACTCATTTCTTCTCAAAAGTTTGGCTTGGCCGAATTTAACAAGGGACAAGGTGAAAATTGTGGCATTTTTCTAGATGCTAGCAAATCCAAGGAGTCTTACAAAGGTGATAGGGAAACATATCCATGAGTTTGAAATTCAAGGAGATGCTTGGAAGCTTTACATACATCAAAGGGGAGCTTGGAGCACAACATAAAGGCTTGGAATTTTTGTTATCTCCTACATCCAAAACCTATCAAAGTGAGTATTTCCCGCATTCTTACTTTGTTGTATTCACATGATTTCTTGCTTAATTGATCTTGGTTTGACCTAGAAAACCCAACACGGATCACCCAAGCGGCAGTCACCCTCGCCAGTGTCCTGGAAGAAGTTTAGAAATTTAATGAGTTAAATTAGATGGTGTGGGTGGAGCCCTTAGAATATGATTTTGATGAGATTTGTGTGGACCTAAGGTCTTTTTATTTATTTTATGTATTCTTAGATTCTCTTTGATGCTGGACTGCGATCCAGGTTGTCCAGTTTTAGCATACTTCATGCTGAATTTTCGGTAAATTCATAGGCTTATGGAGATGAGACAATCTTATCTCCTGCCGGTAGCATCCTGCCTCTGGCGGGGTGTTACAGATAGTTAATGTGTCTCTTGTATATAGTATTCATCTTCGTAAATGATGATTCCTTTGTCGAAAGAGAAATTTATCAGAATATCTAGTCAATCTTATGCATCATAGGAGGATCGCATAATGAATACTATATTATGTGAGATTAAAGATATCAATTTAATCGTAATTGTTACGAGCTATTTTTATACCTTGTAGACCATATGATGGGTCTTGAAACATGTTATTTGTTATCTTTGAGATATTAAGAACGATGTTCTTATTAATGGAGAATATAGTCCGCAACCATTTGGGTCATATTAGTTTTGAGTCTAATTATGACGTTAGATGGTCTACGTCATATAGAGTCAGAAAAGATGCAGTGGGAGTGTCACAGATGATTCTACTATATATGTGGAATTAGTTTGAACTTATGAAGTATTGACTTATGAAGTTGAAAAATGACCTTATAGATTATAAGTTTTGATATTAGTGTTGTGCATGCGGTTCTCTGCATAGTATTTTGGATTTGATCCCTACATACATAGACAACTCAATAGCTGTAGCACAATGTTCATGTCGCATCTGAGTCATATTGATGTAAAACTTAGGTTCTACAAAATATGAATGATGCTAGCTAAGAGAAACGTTTGGGTTTGTCGGACAAACTCAATATGTTATAGCGAACCTACTCGTTATTGCCTACCTATTGAGTGTTGGGTGAGCTCTTGAGGGCCATCTGCATAAGATACATATTGAGATATGTATATGATACCGTGGATTGGCACTAGAGCAAGTGAGAGAAATTGTTAGGGTTGGTGTTCGGAGCGCCAATCCGGATCATATTTATGTCTGATTCATGAATACAAACAATTATTTTTTCCATAATATTACTTAATTAATGTAGTACCTATTGTTTTTATATACGTATTCGATCTAATTAAGATTAGATTGAAACTAAATCTGAATTAGTGATATGTATATATTAGACAAAGACCCCAGTATTTACAATGTAGTACGCAGTTACAATATAGTTTGTAATTGACATTGTGAAGCGTCACTATAAGTTGTATATTCTCAAATAAAATTCCTGGTCAAGATTTACTGACACGGGTCAGTTAGTAAAATCCGTTGAGACCAGTACACATCGTATATCGAGACTTGATCGGATGATTTATCCCAATGAACCATGAGTCTCGGGATACTCGTATAGAAGTGTAGGTGATTATTTGATAAACACCGAACGACTCACCAAATATTTCCTAAAAAATGGTGCACCAACGTCAATAGGAATCTTCTCGAGTCGAGTAGCATAGTGGTCATTCGACTTACGATACCACTATGGATATATAAGACATCCTCCATACTTTGATGGCAGTCACGTCACCGATCTATTTAGATCAGACCTCCGTCTGCTCATTGGGTGTGGACTGATGCTCATGATATCTTGTGAGTATCAGACAGAATTCTTCAGTTCTGTGCACAGAGCACAGGTATCTTGTACGTGTTTGCGATCTAGTAAATCCATGGCTATGGTATACTTCGGAAGTGAGTTCCGAATGTTATTTAGAGATTGTAAATTTGAAATTCGACTATATTATATCTTAGGGATTTGACGTTTCTATCTCTATCCCCCGTAAATATTGATAGCCTGTGACAGAGGGATTATACGTATGCAATGATCTCGACTTGCATAGTTTAGCGAGATTATCCGTGCTCGTCATAATTTACGAGTGGGTGAATTATGGACAAGAAATTTGATTTTGTGACAGATAAACATAAACTTAGAGAGTCCCACAATATGAAGTGTACTCGTTGAGCACTTGGGCTACGCGTTATGAAAAATATAGATTATTCATAATACTTCACCGGATTAAATGAGTTAATTCGAATAGTTTAAATGGTTAAACGAAAATACATGCATTAGGGGATTTTGATCAATTAATAATTAATATGTATTTATATTTGATACAAAATTTGATTAGATACATATTAATTAATTTTCAAAAGAGATTTTGACACATGTCACTAGTATATGTATTTTGTTATTTAGTGTAAATAAAAATACACACATATATATATATATATCAATAATTATATTAATTAATTATTTAGATATTTAAATATTAAATATTTAAATAATTAACTAATATCAATATTACATAATTGTTATGTAATATGTTTAATTATTATTGGTTACTAATAATATTAAACTTTAAGGTTGAAGTATTCAATTTGAATTTGTCTACTTTAACTTTATGTTTAACTAGATTAATATTCATTTGTAATAATTATTATTACACATGTTTAATTGTTTTTGGTAACAAATGGCATGCTTTATTTAAAGCTTGTAGTTATCAATTTGAATTTGATAACTTAAAGCTTATTAAATAATTTTGAAAAATGACCTAATTGCCCCCAAGTTAGGTTACCCTTAGTATATAAAGTGAAAAATTATTTTTCCTCTTTCATAAGTCCTCCATTGTCGAAATCCTCTCAGATAGAAAGCTCCAAAAATATTTCTTGAAGAAACTTGAGAGAAAGTGAAGAAATCAAGAAGAACGCTTAAGGAAATTATGAGATTTTGAGGTAATCTTCAATATTCTTAAACTTAGAAAGTTTGTTTCTTGTTCTTGAGTATCTAGAATAGTTCTAGGGTTTATTTCTTTCTTGGATTTTGGGGTTTTTTGATTTGGAGGATGAATTGAGAGGTTATATGCATGTGTGAAGTAAGATTGAGTAATATTAATGTAATATTAGTTCAATTTTATCATTTGATGACTTGTTGTCATTCTACAGTGTTATGAACACTCTTATATCTCCTAGAATTTTTCTTGAGTTCTTTATTGGTGGTAGCTTTCATTGATGTAAATATTAATATTATTAATGTTGAGAAAATTGGATTTAAAGCATGAAAAATGATATTTTTGGCACCCAGATCAGATCTGGAAATTCTAAAATTTTGGTAATGAAAAATATGTTATTTAAATATATTAGATGTGTATTGGGCATTGGAATAATTGCCGGAAAGTATTTCGGAGTGAAAATATACGAAAACGGTGAAAAACTGCGTTACCATGTGAGTTTCAGGCTTATCTTATGGTTTCTAGGGTGGTCCCAAGATCAATATAAGCATAGAAAATTGAATGAATATGCAAAGAAGAGTGGCGGAAACACACTTACATTGAACGGCTTTGGATGTGATGATCAACAAAACTTTCTCCTTTGCTTGTTTGAAGGATTCGACCAAGGCTCCCTTTTGTTGATGAAGTTGAACAAGCTCCAAGCTTTAAGGATTCCAAGCTCTTAGTTTGGTTCCCTATCACCTTGTATGGATTCCTTGAATGTGTTAGCAAGATTTGAAAGAAAAACAATTCTTCCTTCTACCTCCAAGGCTCACGGTTTTGCTTGAGAGAGGGAGAGAGTTTCTGTGTTTTGTTTCTTTGTTTTCTAAAAATAATTACCAAAACAATTACCCAAAAATTTGGTATATGCTTTACCAAAGTCAAAGCAAATTTTTGGCTCCAAAATGGCATTAAATGCCCACACCAACCAACATCATGAATAGTGACCGCATGTCACTCACCAAAAAGGTGACTTAGACATATATCACTAAAGTGACAAGTGATGTGACTCGCGATGTGACTTGCGGCCGCACTTGATTCAAAATCGGAGTGGCGTCGCAAACATATTCCGGGCTCGGTTTCGTTAATTCCGAATTAACGAGTTTTTCCATTACGTCGTAATTAAATCAAATTTAATTAAATAATCATGCCTAGCAAAATTACTATTCACGTCGCTTGCGAATTAATTCTAAATCAATTCGTTAGCCCGAATTAAAATCTAATTTTAATTCCGCGTCAAAATCCAATTTCGTATAATATATCGAATATATTATTTTATCGATTAATTCCAAATTAATCGTTCGCTCTCTTCAAATAGTAATTTATCCCAGATAAAGTCTCTCCGCTGTTAATCCCAGATTAATAAAGTTCGAATCATACGTCATCGGTGAATCTTCGGGAAGCGACCCAAGAGATCCCTGGATATATTGATAGTAAATCTGATCGTCGGACTATCCGAACACGTACGTACCTTGTACTACGTTCTTACCGATTTACGAGACAAAGTTGGCTTCTAGCAAAGCGCCATGCCTACCCAATTCTCCAGAAATATTCTTAATGGAATATATGATCTATGTCAGGCGTAGTATCCGTAGTATTGCGTATCTCGTGATCCAGTATCAGATGTCACATGCAAGGCCTGGGGCTAGAATAATGTCTGCCCCGTACGAAACATATATCGGATCACAAACAATTAGTCTCTTTATTGTCGGATAATCATGACCTAGTCATATTATCCTGACAGTTGCAACCTTTTAGAGAACCAGTTCTGTAGCCCTGTGTGACCATAATCTCTATATGACTGAAATGATACTTTCGTCTTGACATCACACCCAATACACTACGATTCTCAATAAACCCAGAAGAGGTGTACACAGAACCTGTTAAAGTCTTGGACGACCAAAACCAAAGCGTATTGATTGTCGCAAGTACTAGCGATGCAAGTCTCAGGTTAAGACCAAATACACCTACCCTGATACGGACTCCCATAGACACATAGTCATACTACCAATGGGATTTCGTGGGGTCTATCCAGAGCGAAGCTGTTTTCCGTACCATCGGTAAAACACAACCTCCTACCACACTTGCATAAGTATCCAATACTTAAATATATGAGAACTATGCTGTTACGCTTCCATAACACACACAAGTGCGATACTAGTCTATTCCACATTATCGATGTCCAGTCTCGATAATACTACGACTAAGGATATTTAATGATTAAACCGTCGTGGATTGATATTGTCTCATATCATCTCAATCCGGAACTAATCATAAGGACTTTCATCATTCACACATTTAAGTAATCCAATTACGAAATGATAAAAGGCAATTTCCATTGCTACATAATTAATTTGTACAAAAACACAATGTCTTTTACAAATAGTGACGCTATGGGTCATAACCGTCTAACATTATCGGGTAACGACTATCTAGACAGTGAATTGGTCACTATTCGAGCAGCCCATGAACTGCCCAAGAACTATTGGGGCTGACCTGAGCAGCCCCTATGTGTATTGTTAGTCGGTTCGGGCAAAAACGCGTTTTATGGCATTTTGCGGAAAAACATTTTCGTAAAAGATTCGCAATGTTTTCTAAATTATTGATATTGTTATTTGATAACAAATATAATATGTTTAGGTGAAATATGAATGAATTATTCATATTGGATATTGAATAATTTATTTGGTAAGTTTAAAAGTTTTTAAAGTTACGATTTCGCCCGAACAGCGCTTCCGCCGTGCCTGACCCCAACAGAAACTGTATTTTTTATTCATAACAAAATATTATTTATACACGTAATTACAAGAAAATACATGAGAAATCGGCACGCCGTGTACCAACTACAATAAGTCTAACATACGAATTTGATGTTTCTCTTTCATGTGCAAGAATGAAAATAGAAACATTTAATTTTTTATATATTTTAAAAACGTCCATGCATGCCTCTTTTTATAAGCATCACACTTTTTAGATTTAATTTAAATTAAAATTTAAACTAAGCTTTTTTTGAATCAATTTTACATTACCATATTCATTTTAAATTTTTATTAACATTTATATTTAAAATAAAAGTGTATTTATAATCTGAGAGCTAAAGCTCCAATACTCATCTTTTGAAATTTAATATTATGTGTGTGTGTTAAATGAGAGCCCAAGCCATTTCCATCTTTATTTAATTAAAGTGACAAGGCACACAAAACTATATAAGAAAGCATTAAATAGCTTTTCATTTCATATATGGGATCATGAATGCTTTACGATTAAATAGTATTTATAACAATACCCAAATATTTTAAACAGGAAAATATGATCTCACCCTACATGAAGGTGGCTAATTCAGATTATTAATAGACTCTTGTTATGTTTTTTTTGGAGAAGTGGCTTTCAGACTTGAACGTACCCAAGTAAGAACATATCGGATTCACTTGGTGACGTAGTGGGGATATATAATCTTGAATTGTTCAATCCTACTCATAACACTACTTCAATAAATTCAGTTTATACGTTTTTGTTCATTTTGGCCCTGAACACATCCTAATTTCATGATAGCGTTAGAGAATTTGTTTATTCATACTCACAAATGTTACCATATATTTATTATAATTTATTATGACATTTAAATGTTAGGGTTGGTGCTCAGAGCGTCAATTTCTATTTGTATTTCCCTGTAAATACTTATATAAATATTTTATTATGAATAAATATTTTATTATGAATAAATAAACAGTTTCTATAATATAACATCTCTTCTTTATATGGTAAAGGCGTAATTGACCTTAGAATGGTTAGTTATGATACAGTTACAAAAGCGTCGCAACTGACATTGAGTTGTATCATAACATTATCATTTTTTAAACTGTTCCTGGTCAATGTTTACATTACTTGGTCAGTAAGTAAACCCGCTGAGACCGATACATGTCATATATTGGAATCTTGGATTTCAATGGTTGACTCTCAATGAACCATGAGTCTCGGAGACTCGTATAGACATGTAGGTATTTATATCGAATAAACATTGAACGACTCATCGAAGATTCTTAATGGATGGTACACCAACATCAATAAGAATCTTCTCGGGTTGAGTAGTATATTGATTCTTTGACTTGAGATACCACTGTGGATATATAATTCACGAGTGGGTGAATTACGGACACAAAATTTGATTATGTGACAAATAAATCTAAACTTAGAGAGTCCCACAATATGAAGTGTACTCGTTGAGCACTTGAGCAACACGTTATGAATAATATAGATTATTCATAATATTTTATCGGATTAAATGAGATAATTCGAATCGTTTAATCGGTTAAACGAAAATACATGCATTAGGGGATTTTAGTCAATTAATAATTAATGTGTATATGTATTTGATACAAGATTTGATTTGATACATATTAATTAATTGTCAAATGAGACTTTGACACATCCCATTAATATATGTATTTGTTATTTAATGTAAATAAAAATACATATAATAATAATCGTATTAATTAATTATTTAGGTGTTTAAATGTTAAATATCTAGATAATTAAATTATATCAATATTATATAATTGGTATGCAATATGTTTGATTATTATTGGTTACATGTGACATGATTCTTTTAAGCTTAAAGTATACAAATTGGATTTGTTAACTTAAAACTTATTATTATTTAATTTGATTAAAATGACCAAATGACTAAAATGCCCCCCTAAGTCGGTCATAACCCAATTTTAAAGTGAAAAAAATTTTCTTTCTCACTTGAATGAAGCCATGGCCGAAACCTCCATAAAAGAAAAACTCCCAAAATTTGTTTGAAGAAATAAGGAATAAAATGAAGAAATCAAGAAAAAGTTTAAGGAAATTAGGAGATTTGGAGGTAATCCTCATAACTCTTAAACTTAGAAAGTTTGTTTCTTGTTCTTGAGCATCTAGACAAGTTCTAGGGTTTCTTCCTTTCTTATATTTTGGGGCCTTTTGATTTGGAGGTTATATGCATGTGTGAAGTTAGATTGAATGATATAAGAGTAATATTAGTTAAATTTTATTATTTGATGACTTGTTGCCATTCTAGAGTGTTATGACCACTCTTGTAACTCCTAGAATTTTTCTTGAGTTCTTCATTTGTAGTGACTTTGGTTGGTGTAAGTATTAATATGATTAATGTTGAGAAAATTAGATTTAAAGCATGAGAAATGATATTTTTAGTTACTAAATCAGATCTGAAATTTATGTGATTTTGGTGATGAAAAATATATTTTATAAATGTATTGGATGTGTTTTGGGTATTGGAACAATTGCCGGAAATTATTTCGGAGTTGAAATATGCGAAAACGGTGAAAAACAGTGTTATTGGGCGAGTTTCGGGCTTACCGGGTGTCCACTGTCCAAACAGTGAATTAGTCATTGTTCGGGCAGCCCATGAACTACCCAAGTACTATTGGGGCTGGCCTGGGCAGCCCCCGTGTGTATTGGTTGTTCGTTTGGACAAAAACATGTTTTATGCTATTTTACGGAAAAACATTTTTCGTAAAAGTTTCGTAGTGTTTCAAACTTATTTATGTTGTTATTTGATATCGAATAATTATGTTAGGTGAAATATGAATGAATTATTCATATTGGATATTGAATAATTTATTTAGTAAGTTTAAAAGTTTTAATGTTATGATTTCGCCCGAACAGCGCTTCCGCATGCGCCTTTGAGAAAACCCAAACAAAAATGGTATTTGAGCAGGTTTGATCCTTCATCCATTACTTTTGTCATGCTTGATATACGATAAAAATAATCCAATTTTGATATTTGCACATGCATGTAATTTAGATGTTTCTTAATTTTTCGGTTCTTTTCTAATGGAAAACATAATAGAGATTTAGTGGTTAAATTAATTTATATTTTCCCAAGTAGAATTAATCTATTGAGAAATTAATCTAGATTAAAATATGCATTTGATGTAGAGTAAAACCTTCTTTAGGAATATCCCCAGTTAAATAAGGCATTAAAGTAACTAGTATTAGGAATACTTGTTTCTTGGTCCGCCTTGTCAGTACAGATGCAAATGATTTCCTAATGTTGTAGCTGTATCGTGCCAAAGCTGTGCAGTTATGGCTGATGGTAGTTCATTTGCGCCGATAGAACTTATATGATAAGAGACAAATTCAAGTGAAAGTAGAAATCCTGAATGTGCCAAAGTTGTCAGGACTACATCGGTAGCTTGAGTATGTCACTGACAAATGAAGCCTTGATACGCCTCCTTGTGAACGTGCCAAAGCTGTCACAATGAGAAATGGTCAGGACTAAAATCAGGAGTCACATGAGTGTGATTGACAATGAATTGTCTACCTCTGAATATACGTAGGCGAGAACGTGCCAAAGCTGTGAGTCGAAATATATTCATGGGGTCCACTTCTCACTATGGAATTCAATTTAATTATTGGATTCCTGTTTTCCATTGGGGATTACAGTATTACGTAAAGTAGTGGGTGACACTGTTGGGTTAAAAATTCATAACTAAAGTAGTGTGTAATATTATGAAAATTACCCTTTTTGTTTTCCTTATTCTATATTATTGATAGAATTGAACTTTTAATCCACTGCATGCATATTATATATATATATATATATATATTATATATATATATATATATATATATATATGTTTTCTGACTTTCCTTATAATTTTAGATTTCTAGAATAGGTTCTAGATTAAGAGTAGGCTTGGATATTGTTAGATTAGTCAAAACCATTGGGAACTATTGTTCTGATTTTCTTGAAAAATCAAGATGGTTGGTGACTTAGTTACTAAGTCACATTAGGTAATCTAAATAGATATCCATTTTTGGATATAATTTTGTAGAGAGAATAGTTACTTTTGCAGTAAGAATTGACGTGAATTAGTTTATGTCTCGATATTTTTGACTAACATTAAGAAAACTCTATTAAGTATTTGTTTATCTAATAATGACATTTCTTGGCTTTAGTGACCTTTAGAGGTCATATGTCTGTTCATAATTTGCTGATCAATTATTTACAATTTTTGTGAATGGTTGAAAGCAAATAATAAAGCTAAAGAAAAGAGACGTATATAGTTGTCTGTAGAGAATATTGATTTTCACAACACGACAACTATAGGTATTTGAAACTAGATCTCCCGTCTAGTTATTTAAAATAGTGTTTAATGATTGTTTTGATATTTGATATCAGAACTTGTGACTATTGGATAATTACTTGTTCTTTATAAACAGTTATTTCATATTTTAATATGAGTAGTAGTGTCATTGATGAATAGATAAATATTAAGAAAAATATTCGGTTAAGTAAAAAAACTTAGAACAATTCTTTATGAGATTTTATCACATAAGAATTAGATGCTTATTATGTATGGTAAAGAATGGTCTGATATGAGATCACACAACATATCCTTATCCATTTAATAAATATTGTATTCGGGAATGTGATTAAATCTCATTTAACCAATGATCGTCATTGGACCGCATATTTATTAAACTAATACATTGGATGTATGTAGTTTAATGAATTATAAAGTGTCTTGGATAGTTTTCTTTACTCCATAACTTAGTTAATGAGTTGTCATGACTTAGTTACGTGTTTCTAAAAGAACACATATTGAACGTCTTGAATGGTTCGAGAACTTTCAATATGTTTCCGATGAAACGCGAATAGAATATTTTGACTGGTTCAAAGATATTCGATTTGAAGTTTTGAAAACTGTATCTTTAAAAATCTGTTAGTGTCTAACACATGCCCCAAGATCACTAAGATAATTTGTGTGTGAATAAATCAAAGACAAGTTGTGGAAATTACTTACTTTGATCGGTTGAGATTCAAATCTTTTCTTTGTATTTGTTGAAGCTCCAAGCTTTCTTTTGCATTCCAAACTCAATGGTGAGTTTCCCTATCACCTAAGTTGACTCCTTTAAGTGCTAGCTTGATGAAATTTTTGCAATAAAATTCCATGGGAGAAGAGGAGGCTCACGGTTTTTTTTTTTAAGAAGAGAGAAGATGAATAGTTGATTTTTGTTTCCAAAACATAAAGCAAAAATTATGACTTGGTTGATGTGTTGGTTGAATAAATCCAATTTATTATGCCAACCACTTACATCAAATAGTGACTAGTTGATGTAAGTGAGTGGGTCCCACCACTTTGAATTCAAAATTCAAGTTGACTTACACAACACACTTTGAGCCCAGTTCGTTAAATCTGACTAACGAATTTTCCGTCGCGACGTAATTAAATCCAATTTAATTTAAATAATAATGTCTCGTAAAATTATTACGAAAGTCACTTGCGAATTAATTATAAATTAATTCGTTCGATAGAATTAAAATCCAATTTAATTCCGCATTGAAATCCAATTTCAATTAATATATCTAATATATTATTTTAGCCCAATTAATTAAATAGTAAAATCTAATTTCACTATTAAATTTATTTTCCGAT
>SKCR01048766.1:0-39178 GCA_019454045.1 Zanthoxylum bungeanum | reverse complement strand
TCATAATACTCATTAGATCCTTACTATTTAGGTAGGTTGATTTCCGATCGCATTTTCTGAATGATTTATAGTTGCAATTCAGAAAACCTAATGAAGATTCATAACAATTTTTTCTTCTCGAATCAAGATGAAACCAACATCCCAATTTCCACCCTATTGATGTAATAACAATTACATAAATAGTTAATTATGAATAAATAAAGGACTTAATAGATAATTATTTAAAAAAAATAGGGGCTCCTAGATTTGATATTAGGTTTTATAGAATTTTCCATTTTTTTAATACTATATTTTAACGAGTCTCCAATCTCCATTAATAGAAACAGAGCATAAAAATTATTTTCTCGCCAGCCAAACAGAAGAGTTTCAACAATAAACATAAAAGATTTAAATAATAAACATAAACAATTATACTCTATATACAAAGATTCTATTCACATATTAAATTTGAATGCTACCTCGATAGACTGCAGAGTAATTTCTTTCTCAATTTTCTTATTCTAAATTTAAAAAACAAATTCTGTTGAATTTCATTTTCTCTCCCGCCAAAATAGAGCAGTTTCAACAAGAGATATCAAAGAACAAAATTAATAAAAAAAAGGAAAAAAAATTGGAGTGAAAGAAGCTTACCAAAAACAGTGTTGGTTGGGTTCATGGCGACCTGATTCTTGGCAGCATCGCCGATCAAACGCTCGGTATCAGTAAACGCGACATAAGACGGCGTCGTTCTGTTACCTTGATCATTAGCGATTATCTCAACACGATCATGTTGCCATACACCGACGCAAGAGTAAGTCGTCCCCAAGTCAATTCCAATAGCAGGACCTTCGCCTTTTCCAGCCATAGCTTATCACAAAAATCAAGAATCAAAATTAAATAAACAAAAGAAACAGAGATAAAAAAAAGCACAGAGATTTGGTGTGTTTGCTGATCGTTTGTTGTTTTGATTTGAGCGGGGGAATGAAAAGAGACGGTGTGGTTAAATAATATGGAGTTTGATTTCTGGAAAGATCTGATCGTGGAATGTGAGCCGTTGGATGGAGGATTCTCGCGGGTTCCAGAGGCTTCTTTACAACGTGTCTTGTTTGAATCTTTTTTGCCTGATTGGTTAGTTGATTTGACGATTCTATCCCGAACTTTCGTTGCCAAAATCAAGTCGACTAGATTTGGAATATAATAATAATAATAATAATAATAATCGATGGGATTATTATTATAAAAAGATTATTTTCTGTAAGTAAAGTATGAGTAGAAATCATATTTAAAAACCGCTAATAGCCTCATAAAGCAACAATCATCTCATAATTAATTAATGTGAGATAAAATGTACATAATAATGTATCATATTTTATGGTTTTATCGCACATGCATGTTAGATTTTATATTAATTCAATTAGTCTTGATCGAATATTGCAATGTGCCACACAATTACAACTTGATAACATAGTTTTGATTATGAAATCAATTGTTACCATTCTATTAATATAATTTAACCCTTAAAAATCGACTTATAAGGAGAGAGAGTCTATAAGTTTATAAAGCATGAGTTACTCTCATATTTAATTAATGTGAAATAAATGGACCATAAACAGATGTTTATACATTCAAACACAAGAGATAATATCACGAAAGAGGCGAATTTGAGTTTTGAAAGGCCATACGTAAGGCCATTATCGCTAAATGATAAAAAAATATAAAAGTTATGTGATATACTTAAAAGTTAAAAATAGTTGTTTTTTTTTAAACATTTGGTCTCTGATTTTGGATAAAATTTTTAAGACCTCAATCTAGTGGCGGAATCGGGAATTTGATTCATGAGGGGTTAAATTATGGGATGTCCTTAAGTTATCTTAAATTTTAAGGGGTCATAGACAAGTTCCCGAAATGATGCTCATATCCATAAATAAATATAAAAAATACAAAAATCATTATACATAAAATTTAAAAATTTTAATTAGATTTTGGATAAAATTTTGTGACCTCTTTGACTCAACAATTGGTCGATTGATTTAAAGTCGTGGCCAAGAAAATTAACAAAAATATAAATTAGAAAACATAAATATTTTACCTTAAAAATTGATATGTTGAAATTTAAAAATTTTAAAAGGATCTTTTATAATAAATCAAATAATAATAATTCATTTAAACAAAATTAATATATTTTTTCTTGAGCCCAACAGGGTTGAAGCCCCTCCCAGGCTCCAAATACCACCGCCACTACCTCAATCGACTATCTGTATCGACTCTATCCAATATCATCTTTGCCGACTATTTCTTAGTTGAAAAGTGTTTTCCCTCCCTTTAGTGTCTTGATGGAGGGTGTTGACTCCCCACGAGGTTGGATTCATCTCAACTTATATATTGTTGATTGCCTGACAAATATAAATTAGTGTTCATTTGATATATAATTTTTTAAATATAACTCTTCAAGTAAAGTTTCAGTTAATAGAGTATTTATATATAAGTAGAATTTTTTAATTCAAAAAACATATACTCAAATTAACTAAGAAATGAAAAAATAAAAAACTAAATTAAAAATACTCTTTTGATCAATAGAGAAGTTGTACCAAATCTTATGAGACTTTATTAGTGGTGTACGGTTTAGAATCTGAAAATCAGATCCTAAATTAAATTCAAAAAATAAATTTTTTGTACAAAGTTTGGACGGTAAATTTTTTTATCAACTCCGCTTAATCCCCATATATATTTATTATAAGGTTATTTACGTTTCACTATTAAAGTTATGATCAAATAACAATTGGGTACTATGAATATTAACATATTACATTTTACTACTAAACTTATAAAAATTTAACATTTTACTACTTTTCCATCCAAACCGTTAGTTGACCGTTAGTTGACCATGACATCATATTGACATCCTAAGGATAAAAGAGTCTTAACACACACATTATTATAAATTATAAATTATAAATATTATAATCAACGGTGGTAATCGTACGGCTGAATATTGGAAATAATGATTTTTGAGTATATCTCTTTTATTATTATACTTTAAAGTATTTTGGTTATTATGATAATTTTAATTATTAAATTATTTGGTAAATTAAATTCTTTATTTTATTGGGTTATATGGATAATTTAGAGATTGAAGTATTTTTATAAATGTGATTGTTGATTGTATTTCTTTTATTGTTATATATAAGATTTAGATATGTTTTTTAAAGGGTATAATTATAATTTTCACTTTTATTTTATTTGGAGGATAAAACCGTATTTTTAAAGGTCAACTGACGGTCAACTAACGGTTTGGATGGAAAAGTAGTAAAATGTTAAATTTTATAAGTTTAGTAGTAAAATGTAATATGTTAATATTCATAGTACCCAATTGTTATTTGATCGTAACTTTAGTAGTAAAACGTAAATAACCCTTTATTATATTATAGTATTACAAAAAGTAATGCAAAAAATCTAAATATATGTGGCTGCTGGGATTCGAGCCCAGGTCTCCACGGCCACAACGTGGAATTCTTACCACTAAACTACAGCCACAAGCGATGGTAATATATCCTTTTTCTTCTTTTAAGTTAAGAATACGAGTCATCTATTTTTGGCTCTGGAAACAAAACAAAAGATGGTACCTGCTTGGTGCTGGCTTCAAATTTAGCGAACAAGATAATAAAAATTAGAATTCTAGTGTCCATTTGAGAGTGCTTAAAATCAAATTAAAATTTATTTCTCAAAGTTAAATTTTTTTTTTTTGAAATTATTTGATAATATGTTATAAATTACTAGTTAATATTAATATAAGTAGCACTTAATATATCTTATGATTTTTTTCATTTCATTTATTTATTTTTTCCCTAACAATCATGAGCTCCTTCATTCATCTTTAAACTGATCCATCAAAACTGAGAACAAGTACTCCTTCAATGCTTTAGTGGGGGAGATTTTATGCATAATATTTAGTATCTACGTATTTCCCACGTGCTTTGTATCAGGTGAGTTTTTCTTTAAAAATAAATATAACTCATTATCAATCCGTCGAAACAGATTTAAATTATCGATCTTAATCCCATCATGATTATGAATTCGAGATAAAAAATTATATTAAATCTCATATATTACTATATGAGATCTTGAATCCATTTTTCTTCATTCCCTCCGTACCATTTTTAGTAATAAATATTAGTAAGATTTTAATCACTAAAATCATACTTGTGTGAAAATGGATCAAACCAAATATTCAGGAGTAATTTATAATTTATTTCATAAAATAATTCGAGTGGCAAATTGGTGACATTCTCTTACACCTCTTTTATTTAGCACACGTGGCATTGACCAAATACCTCAGAGTTGAAGGCAACTCATGCACAAAGCATCCAATTTTGTCTTCATTTGTAAAACAAAAGAACCACAAATCGATTTTTTATTAGCCTTTTGGCCAAACTGTGGGTCGGTACCGTCTAGAACAAAATTTGATACACTTTTTTATGTTATAATTTGATAATGGAACGAGATAAAAAATTTAAAACGGGATGAAATTCTAATAAAATATAATGAGATTTAATAAATAAGATGGAATTAACGAAATATGAGACATGTCTTTTAGGGTCGTGATTTAATAGTGTATGGTTTATGATCTTAAGATTCTGCATTCGAATTCAATGAGTGTGTTTCTTGTAAAAGTATGAGGTAATCGAAAATTTACCTATTATGCTTAAACTCGGAAGGAGTGATTTGATAGTGAAATTTTCAACGATTATAAAAAAATGTAATATGAGACATGATGAGATGATTTTTTATCCTAAAAAAATTAAGTTATGAGATTAAATAATTTTATCCTAATTATATCAATAATTCCGATCAATATTCTCTATCAAATTGTGAGTAAGTTGGTTATCGCTTAATATCTCACTAACCACCTTCCAAAAACTTAGTCCCAATACTCTGCAAATCGGTAACAGCTAAGTAACAGTCAAATTTTTATTATCAAACGTTTGGTGTGATAATTTCGTCCACAAACCCGCAAACCCGTAAAAATTCGCCCGCAATGGGTAGGATTTGATAAATATTTAAGCGGACTTGATGCGAGTTGGTAAATTAAAACAAAACCTGCTGCGGGTTTTGTACGGATTTGATATTTTTATTTGATATTTTATTTTATTTTTTATGGTAAAGAAAATATACTCATATAATAATACTTACCTTATGTAGTTAACTTTATCATTTTTTAAATTGCTTCTGATACTACATTTGTTTAATATGTAGTAAATCTATAGTTATTTGTTGTCAACTTTATCATTTTTCTAATTGCTTTTAATTTAGTATTATTTTTAATATTTGCGACTTTATATTGACTTAAAACAAACTTTATTGACATGTGAATAAAATATAGATAGTTTAACATTATGTTTAATTTGGTTTTCATATTATAAATGGAGAATATTCTATCACGAGAAATTTAGAATGGTTTTCTCGTAGGAGACAGGCCATTAGCGACCAGTAAAAATAAATAGAACTATCAGTCAAAGGAATAAAATAAAATAATATGATAAAAACTCAGCAAAAATTCGCTTAGATCAGAGTTTGGTAATTTATTTTTATATACGGATACATATTTGATATTAAAAATTAAAACTCACGGAAATTTGATAATTTATATTAATAATGATAAACCTACACCAAATCATACCCGCTAGAATCCCTTGGTGTGTTACATAATCTGTTTCTATAATGGTTCTCGAGGAGCTATCAAGTCTATAACTTTTCGTAATATTGAAGGCTCCAAGTTTGTTAATTTATTATTATTTGTTTTTCATTTGCCATTTGTTGAAAGAAGTTTCGATTTTTAAGGACAGTTTCGATTCTATAAATAAGGAGCCTTTGATCTTTAGCTTTTATGTAGATCAAAACAGCAACTGGGTTCAGGTTATTTTCCTCTGAAAACTCACCTTCAGGTACCTTTTGTGCTCTCACATTTGTTATGTTAAATTTGGTTCCATTTAATTATTTGAAGAAAATTTGATGTGGGTATGTTTTAAAATTATTGATAGGTATTGAATTTGATAAGTGAGATCTGACAATGGCTAAAGATGGAGAGAACCAAACAACTACTAAGCCACCACCAATGCCATCTCCATTGAGATTCTCCAAATTCTTTCAGGTAAAGTTTGTATCTTTTGTTATTATTTATTATTTTTGGAGTAAGGTTGATCATACTATTTTTTATTTTTATTTTTATTTTTTTGTTGTTCTTTTATATTTGATAGTGATGTATTCTACTGGATGGTAGCCACTGTTTGTGGCCTTGTGGGTTCCCCTTGATTACATTTTTTTTTTTGTTATAGTTTGCTGATCCCTGATGAATAATATTATGGAGAATTTGAGATATCTATTAAAACCTTTAACTTTTGATTTGATAGAACGAGCTTCATTGTAATGGCATCTTTATTGGATAGGTGATTGATGCTTTATGGTTTAAGAATATATGGTTTTGGAGTAATTAGAGTGGGTTGGTGTTGATCTTGTAGGTGGTCCAGTACTATGGTTGCATGTTAGGACCCGAATTTTAATATTGTGATTGGCTAAACTTATAAACGAGATTCCATGGAAGAAAAAGAAATGAAAATGGTTTGTCGATTGAATTTATTATTGTTTCAACCAAGAATTAAAGTTCATCATCACCAGCTCGCTACTGGGATTAAAAATCCTAAACAATTCAAATAACAAAAAGATATCTCTATCCACGCATGAATTCCTCTCTTATAACTCTTGACCGTACATGACAATCATCACCTAACAAAAGCATAACTAATTTGCAATCACGTCACATTAGTGGACCTCTCAATATCTCTATGATTCTTCATCTTACCGTAGACAAAACACACTGGAGGTCTGGATCATGTGCGGACTGCTCTCGCATCCTCAAGCCCAATTCCTTCTCCCATGCTCTCTTGCTCCCCTCTTGCAATTTGGTCCCTAATATTGCCTCCCTCCTAAACATTTGACTTGCCCTCAAGTCCAAAATCAGATAATTTCTATCTGGACATAGAAAGGTATTTCCTCACATCATGGTACTCAATCGCATTCTCAACATTCGGTGCCTTGGCATCTTTGGAAGCCGGTTCATTGGTGTGACCTTTCTCCTTGTTTCAACGCTTTCCCATCTACCAAAAGCAGCATATGTGTTGGACAGCAGTACATTATGTGAATCACCAAAAACCACAAAAATTTCCAAGCTTTTATCAACAACCCCATATATACACACATAGAAAGAACAAACAAAATTGTGATTTTATCAGGCATCTCATTCTTGATCTCCATTCTTCTAGCACTCTCAAGAACCTCTTTGCATTGTCCCTGTATAGCAGAATCTGAGATCAGAGGTGAAGAATCTGTTACAACTCAGGAGCTGAGAACTTACCACAGGAAGAGAGGGAAAGGCCCAGCCCAAATAGCAGCCCAGCAAACCAACAGCAGGGACACATGCACAGAAGATCCAACAGACAAGTGGGGACCAAGGGGGACACCTGTACCTAGGATCCAACAGACGAATGGGGACCACGAGAGGGGGGAGCATCAACAATAAAAGGGGGGAAGGCGTGCGAGAGCAGGGGAGGAAAACAAACTGAAGGTTGGGGAGGTTGGTTTGGGGAATATTGATATTGTGGGGTCATTGACCATTTTGGGAAATGAATATAGATTGAATTTGCTATTGCAGCTGCGTCTGCTTGATTAGCTAGTAATTTTCCTTGCACATTTTGTAGTTTGAATTGAGCACATCTTACATGAATGCTTGAGCTCTTTTATTAATATAAATATATGAATATTCAGTATTCTGTTGATTTTCCCCTATTACATCAAATACTACTCAACTGTTACATTGACTGATTCTCTGGAGGCTGGGTGATCTCTCATCATTCCCAGACTTGGTTGAACAAGTGGAGACTCTGATTCAAGCTGGATGGCTGAGTTGGACTCAAACTGCATAACAAGAGAGAAATAGCAGTGTAAGAGGAGGGGTCATAACATTTGGTATCAGAGCAATTTTTCCGGGCTGTGGTAAGACATGGTAACCACTCGAGAGGGGAGTCACGTGGAGGGAAGGGTGGAGAAGTTAGAATTGGCAATGGAGGAAGTTGAAAAGAGATTGGATATAATCTTGGAGGTGATGACAGAGATGAGGAATAGCCAAAGGCAAGGCGAAAAAGGGAAGTCAGTGGAGATGAGCGAAGGTTCGGGTAAGCCGGACGGGGAGGTACCCACGGTAGAAATGGAAGGGGAGAGGAGGGTAATGGCGAACCATTGGTGACGGAAGTCCAGACTAAGCCCCGACGACTTGAACTGCCTATTTTTGACGGATTCGATCCACAGGGTTGGGTTGTTCCGGGCGGAACAATTATTTTTGGTCCATGAGGTGAGGGAAGGGGACAAAGTGCAGTTGGCGCGGCAGCATGTTTCGAAAGGTCTGCTTTAAATTGGTACCAATACACCACGGTTAGATGGCCGATTCGGTCGTGGAAGTCTCTCAAAAAGGAGATGATTGAACGATTTCGAAATACCTCAGGGCCCACCGGATACCCTGCTTTAATCGCTCTGAAACAGGAAGGAACGGTGACTGAATACGTGGAGAATTTTGAGCTAGCCGCAGGCACTACACCTGAAGCGGAGGAAGATCTTCTGGTGCATTTCTTCACGTGCGGGTTGAGTAAGGAGCTGCAAGTGGAGATGAGGCCATGGAAGGTATTTGGCTTGAAAGCCGTGATGAATTTGGCTCTGGATCTAGAAGAGAAGTTGGAATTGTACAAAAGGGGGGATATGAGGAAGACAGAGTCATCACGAAATGGGCCTTTAAGAATTGGGCAGGGGGGTGGATTGGAACCGGGTCAAGAGGAGGGCAAGGGTTAAGAGTGGGAATGGGTACGCCCAATTCAAGTGTACAGGGATCTAACACATCACCACTTAACCACTTTAAGGGAAATTTTCGTAATTCAACAGGGGTGGCAGGGACGACTTCAGCAAATTCCTCAGTGGCCGCCACTACTGGAATCAATCGTACGAACCCTAACCCAGGAACGTTGCCGCTGAATCGCGCCTTACAGGGCAGAACCTCAAGCTATGGATCTCACGATCCAAGGCCACTACCCTTCAGGAGATTATCGGAGGGAGAAGAACAATATCGGCGGGCGAATAACCTCTGTTTTCGGTGCAATGGTCGATACGCCCCTGGGCATGTGTGCAGTAACCCTTCTCTGAGAGTCTGTGTCGTCGATGAGAACGCCGATGGAGATGCACAAGCGATAGTGGGAGGGGTCCTGCCAAGCGAGGAGTTTGAAGTTGGGCAGTTTTGTGAAATGATAGTGACACCGGAGGATCTAGCACGAGCTAGTCGGCAGGAAATCGAAAATGGAGATACCACCATTGAGAACGTGATTGTGCCAGCAAGTGGAAGGCGGGAAGCGAGTAATCGAACAGGCGAACAACCGCCACGGTGTCCATGAAATCCCTAATGGGGTTCGCGCGGCGGGAAGGACGATGAGAATGAGGGGTACAATTCTGGGGAGATCGGTGGTAATTTTGGTGGATGGGGGGGCCTCCAATTCCTTCTTGTCTCCGTTAGTCGCCCGAGAATTACGACTAGAGGTGGACCTCTCGAGGAAATTTGGGGTAGAATTGGGAGACGGTTGCAGGGTGACCGGCGAAGGGATTTGCAGAGCCGTACCAGTGGAAGTCACCGGGCTGTCCTTCAAGGAGGATTTCTTAATCTTCGAGACGGGGTGTGCAGATTTAGTGCTGGGTGTAACATGGTTGGAGACTCTGGGCGAGTTCTCTTCCAATTATAGAGAGTTAACAATGACCGTTAGGAGGGGACACGAGAAGGTCATTTTGAGAGGGGACCCGACCTTGCGGAGAGGGCTGGTGACTTACAAGAGTCTGGTCAAGGCCCTACAGGATGAGGGCGAAGGATTCATGGTAGGCTGTAGGGAATCCTTAAGGGACAGTGAGGAATTCACTGATACAGGGGAGAGGCCGGGCTGGATTCTGGAGGTGCTTCGAGAGTTTCCATCAATCTTCGATCAGCCCATCCTACTACCTTCCACAAGGCCTCATGATCATGCAATTAGACTACAGGTGGGAGCGACACCTCCGCAGGTTCGACCATACCGTTACCCGTATCATCAAAAAAATGAGATAGAGAGGATCGTCCAAGAAATGTTATCAGCAGGAATCATCAGACCGAGTAACAGTCCATACTCCAGCCCAGTCCTGTTGGTTCGGAAAAAAGATGGGAGTTGGAGGTTTTGTGTGGACTATCGTGCCCTAAATAAGATAACGGTCCCAGATAAATTTCCCATCCCTATCATTGACGAACTCATGGATGAACTAGGGGGGGCAGTTGTTTTCTCCAAATTAGACCTGAAGACAGGGTATCATCAGATTCGTGTTCGAGGTGAGGATGTAGAGAAGACTGCCTTCCGTACACATGAGGGGCATTACGAATTTCTGGTTATGCCTTTTGGCCTCACCAATGCTCCCGCCACGTTTCAAGCCTTGATGAACGACGTATTTCGCCCTTTTCTTCGAAAATTTGTATTGGTATTCTTCGATGATATATTGGTCTATAGTTCCGATCTACAGACACATTCAAGACATTTAAGACTAGTGTTGACGGTGCTTCGAGACAACAGGCTAGTAGTGAACAGCAAAAAATGTCATTTTGGGCAAGAGAGAGTTGATTATCTGGGACACATTATTTCAGGAGCAGGAGTAGCAGCGGACCCTTCCAAGATTGAGTGTATGGTACAATGGCCCGTTCCGTCGAACCTGAAAAGTCTTCGAGGTTTCTTGGGACTCACCGGCTACTATAGACGGTTCGTTCGAGATTACGGAAAGAGGGCCAAACCGCTCACTGATCTGCTCAAGAAAGACTGCTTCAAGTGGGATCCGACTACTCAACAAGCCTTTGACAGCTTAAAAACTTCGATGACAACGGTTCCTGTTTTGGCATTGCCGGACTTTGAAAAGCAGTTCATGGTGGAGACAGACGCTTCAGGCAAGGGAGTGGGAGCGGTTCTTATGCAAGAAGGGAGACCCATAGCCTTTTTCAGTCGAGCACTTTCTCTCCAATCACAATCAAAATCAGTTTATGAGCGGGAGCTTATGGCTATGGTATTGGCCGTACAGAAGTGGCGTCACTACCTTTTGGGCAGACCTTTTGTGGTTCGAACTGATCAGGTCAGTTTGAAGTATTTGGTGGATCAACCACTTTTAGCAGAGGGACAGATGAAATGGGTATCCAAGTTGTCAGGGTATCAGTTTACAATTCAGTATCGTCCAGGGAAGGAAAATCGGGTGGCTGATGCTTTATCCAGATTAGGACCGGCGGCAGATCATGAGGGTATGGCTTCACTGGCAGCGACAACAGTAGGGCAGTGCCATGTTCTTGAAGGGGTAGAGGACGAGATTCAGAGGGATCCAGCTCTTAAAGCTATTTGCAGGACATACTCAGAAATCCAGGCAGTCGTGTGGGATACACCTTCCGTGGAGGGCACCTATTCTTCAGGGGGAGAGTAGTGCTTTCTTCTCAGTCCTCTCGCATTCCCTCCCTTCTGCGAGAGTTCCATGTTACACCAGGAGGGGGTCATTCGGGCTATGTACGCACGTATAGGAGGATTGCGGGACTTGTTTATTGGCGGGGTATCAAGAGAGATGTACAAAATTTTGTGGCGGCTTGTGACACTTGTCAGCGCAGCAGCAAATATTCCTCTCTCACACCAGGGGGCCTCCTACAACCCTTACCCATCCCACAGAACTCATGGGATGACATCACCATGGACTTTGTGGAAGGCTTACCGCGCGCTCAGGGGGCAGACACAATCATGGTTGTGGTTGATCGTTTGACCAATTGGACACTTCATTGTGCTGGGTCATCCGTTCACGGCTAAGGGAGTGGCATCTCTGTTTGTTAAAGAAGTGGTTCGACTACATGGATTCCGAAATCCATTCTCTCTGACAGAGACAAGATTTTTATGAGTCTTTTCTGGACGGAACTGTTTCGTCTAGCGGGTACAGTGCTACGGAGAAGCTCCGCTTACCATCCTCAAACCGATGGACAAACCGAGGTTGTCAATCGCTGCTTGGAAACTTACCTTAGGTGTTTTGTGGGGGACAAACCTCGCTCCTGGCCCAAGTGGATTCTGTGGGCGGAGTATTGGTACAATACTACTTTTCATAGTTCGGCCGACATGACTCCTTTTCAGGCCCTCTATGGGCGTGAACCACCCCCACTGATCCGCTTCTCGGATGGTGGATCCACAGTCGAAGAACTAAATAACCAGTTGAAGGAGCGAGACGCCATATTACAAGAGCTCCGAGCAAACTTGCTGACTGCCCAAGGCCGAATGAAATCCCAGGCCGATAAGAAGCGAAGGGAGCAGCAGTTTCAGGTTGGGGATCTGGTATACCTGAAGATACAAACCCTATAGGCTCAAGTCCTTAGCTCGCCGCCCAAATGAAAAGCTTAGTCCGCGATTTTATGGGCCATATGAGATAATTCAACGAATCGGGACAGTGGCTTATAAGCTCCTGCTACCAAGAGAGGCAAAAAATACACCCCGTCTTCCATGTGTCACAGCTCAAGCGATCTGTTGCTCAACACATAACCAGTCAGCCCTTACCATCCTTCTTAACAGAGGAATACGAACTGCAGATTGAGCCCGAGAGGATACTAAAGGCCAGGAAACTACTAAATGGCAGCTATGAGGTGCTTGTGCAATGGGCAGGCTTGCCGGAATTTGAGAATACATGGGAATCATTGGAGTCATTACTGCATCAATTTCCTCACCTTCACCTTGAGGACAAGGTGAATCTTGATGGGGAGGGTAATGTTACAACTCAGGAGCTGAGAACTTACCACAGGAAGAGAGGGAAAGGCCCAGCCCAAATAGCAGCCCAGCAAACCAACAGCAGGGACACATGCACAGAAGATCCAACAGACAAGTGGGGACCAAGGGGGACACCTGTACCTAGGATCCAACAGACGAATGGGGACCACGAGAGGGGGGAGCATCAACAATAAAAGGGGGGAAGGCGTGCGAGAGCAGGGGAGGAAAACAAACTGGAAGGTTGGGGAGGTTGGTTTGGGGAATATTGATATTGTGGGGTCATTGACCATTTTGGGAAATGAATATAGATTGAATTTGCTATTGCAGCTGCGTCTGCTTGATTAGCTAGTAATTTTCCTTGCACATTTTGTAGTTTGAATTGAGCACATCTTACATGAATGCTTGAGCTCTTTTATTAATATAAATATATGAATATTCAGTATTCTGTTGATTTTCCCCTATTACATCAAATACTACTCAACTGTTACATTGACTGATTCTCTGGAGGCCTGGGTGATCTCTCATCATTCCCAGACTTGGTTGAACAAGTGGAGACTCTGATTCAAGCTGGATGGCTGAGTTGGACTCAAACTGCATAACAAGAGAGAAATAGCAGTGTAAGAGGAGGGGTCATAACAGAATCTTGATCAGGCCTTGATTTGCCAACAACCGTAACAATTTCAGCTTGGATTTCAGGGTGCAATACCATTCTTGCACGGATTCGTTCTTTGAGGATAGTTACTGTGTCTGCTCCTCTAAAAATCATTTCCCCAAGAACAACAATCTTTTTCAACTCATGCTCTTGTATTATCTCCCCAACAAACATATTCGCCGTTTGGCTCGCAGAGGTGGAGACGAACGGCTCAGTGAGTCGATAAATGAAGAGATGCGTGACGGTCTACTGAAAATCTTGGAGAACATCATCCTTGATGCTGTGACTTACACTAAGCATAAGAGCAAGATTGTGGCGGCGATGGGTGTCGTTTACGCTCTCCTCAAGAGGTTGCACAAGTGCGATTATTTTGAAAGAAGCCAGAATAAGTGTTTTAATATGTTGGTTCTGTTTATTGGGCTTCATAGGCCCAATGAAATCGAAAGGTAATGACAATGTATTATATAAAAAGATTTGGGGTTCCTTTAATCTGGTCAAGTTGTCAGCCTTAGATATGTGATAGTAAGGTATAAATTTCATCTTATTGCTATCTATCTACTCTTGAAATTTAAGTGGACTTTGACGCCCTTGTTTTGTTGTTTTGAATGCTATGATGTTTGCGTGCTTACTCATAGATGTGCTGTTGCATGTTTGGAATAAAGAACTTGCTCATTCTTGCTTGTAAAAGAACTGTCATTTTGTTTTCTAGATTTAGATATCGAATAATGTCATCATGTCTTCTTGGTTTCCATTTTAATTGTGTTTTTATTGGCGTTCTCTTCCGGTGATGGCAGTCAAATATGAGAATATTGGTTACTGGAGGAGCTGGATTCATTGGTTCTCACCTTGTTGACAAATTGATGGAAAATGAGAAAAATGAGGTTAGTGTGTTTTCTATTTACGGCTCTTCTTTTTTTGTTTTATTTGTTTGTTTGTTTTTCTTTTTTATATCAAGTAACGATTAAGAAATTGAAAGCAATTGGGATGCCTTTTTTTATTACTGGAAATGTGCAAATAGTTACTGGATAGTTTACATGGTCGCATCAACAAAGAATTGGCTGTTGATTTAATGACCAAACATTTGAAAAAAAATGATTGACAACTATTTATGTGTTTCTCACTCAGGTGATAGTCGCTGATAACTACTTCACTGGCTCAAAGGACAATCTTAAAAAATGGATTGGTCACCCAAGATTTGAGCTCATTCGTCATGGTATGTACTTAGTTTTTAATCTGTTACTCTTAAAGGTAGTCTTTAGTTATATACAGTATTAGTTGTAGCATGAACTAGCTCTGATGTCATGTTTTCCCTGGTTATGATACTCTACGGAGGTTTGTATTATTAATTTTAAACAATTAAAGTCAGTCATGAAATACTATCTTGCTAGTACCCTCATCTCTCTCAATTTTGGTCAAGTTTGGTTTTTTTGCATAAAGTGTTGCAGCATAAATAAGCCCATTTGGTTACTGTACATGTAGATCAGGCTACGGTTCCGGTTTGGAACCGAAACTGAACCGGAAGGAACCGTCCGGTTCCGATTCGGTACAGTTCGGTTAGGGTTCCCACCCTAGCCGAATCGTTGGAACCGAACGGTTCCAATATAATATAAATATTTTTTTAAAAAATTTTAAGCTATTTATTTTATTTTTAATTTAAGTTTTTAATATAATATAATAAAATTCAAATAAATAAAAAAATTATATATTTATTTGGTAATAATATCCCTTTAAAAAAATTTTTAAAAAATTTTCCAAGAATGTGGAACCAGGAACCGGAACCGTTTGCCGGATCTATGTACATGTAGCATTTCACCAAACACTTTGTGAATTAATCATCATTAGCAAGGTCAATATGTCAGATTTTATTTCTTTAACTAATTAAAGAAATAAAATATATTTCAACATTATCTGTTTGGATAGCAACGCAGATGCCAGCCCATTCTAAGTAAAGTGAGATGAATCGTTTCAATATTAGATGATCCTAGGATACATTGCTATCATGGCATGTGCAGCTGATTATATGTTCTTTATCATCTTATTAATTCTGGTAGCTTGAACGTATCTTTTGTTTTTGTTACTTCATAGATGTAACAGAGCCATTGTTGCTTGAGGTTGATCAGATTTACCACCTTGCATGTCCTGCTTCTCCGATTTTCTACAAGTATAATCCTGTAAAGGTGTGTACATAGATTTACTTATTTACTCGGCATAACTTTGTGAATATTTGTTAACATGCTAGCCGCTTGTCATTATCCTTGTTAGTCGTTAACTGTCAACCATTTGCTTTCATTTGTTTATCTGTCATATGCCTCTAAGATGATCTGTGACTGTGAACTCGTTAAGTCATTTCTTGCTCCACTCCTTGTTTTCTGCCTTTCTATTCTGTTGGAATGAGGCCTACCCAGGGAATTGCCCTCTCCCTACCTTCAATCTTATCTGGGTTTAGATGGGTTCAATCCCAGACCTTTGTTACAAAGGAAAAAAATTTAATCAATGGAATGGCTAGCACTTTCACCTCCATCTTTTCATTTCAAAAGTCCTAGGCATTTACTGGGTCAACATTGCAGTAGGCATAACACCCAAAATGTCATTAAACTCTGAACAAGAATAGTTCTTCATCTAAGAAAAAAAGCTTGCAGTTTAATGATCAAAGTGTGGAATCACCTACCTTGTGGATATGATATTTATTCTGGAAAATACAAAACGTCTTTTAAACTTATTTATAATCATTTTTGGCAACATTCAGTTCATCAACTAAGGAAGAATAAAAGAACTACAGCCAGACTACCGATTTCAATGTTTTTTTTTTTTATGTTAGATGTTTATATATATTTTATAGTGAACGCGACGATAGTATCTCATTGTTATGCTTATTTATTTCCACAGACAATTAAGACAAATGTAATTGGCACACTGAACATGCTAGGACTTGCTAAGCGAGTTGGAGCGAGGTTAGGAGATTTCCCTCTGTGTGTGTGTGTAGTTGGTTTTTATTAATTATATTGTTCAACAGGATTTTACTCACATCAACTTCAGAGGTTTATGGGGATCCTCTTATTCACCCTCAACCTGAGACCTATTGGGGTAATGTCAACCCAATCGGTAAGTTCTCTCGACTGAAAAAACTATTGTCTTAACATTTTGGTTGATCAAATATGCAAGTACTTTTATTGAGTTAGAACAAATTTGGTTGCATATTCATATGTAAGATTCATAACGGAATTATTTTTGAAACATCGTCACCAATCCTTTGCCATAAACATGGTTAATGATATGTAAAAGTGTACTGTATAAGGATAAAGAATTAAGCAACCTCTTGAAGAGATCAACACTAACACACACTGTTTTGTAAATTAGGGGTTCGTAGCTGCTATGATGAGGGAAAGCGTGTCGCTGAAACTTTGATGTTTGATTATCATAGGCAGCATGGGATAGGTAATTGCTTGCTTTTTCTCTCCTCTTAACAAAGTTTTGTATAGTGATAGCTTTTCTGATTTTATTATTTATTTTATCTTTTTGATAGAAATTCGCATAGCTAGAATCTTTAACACTTATGGACCACGCATGAATATTGATGATGGGCGTGTCGTCAGTAATTTCATTGCTCAGGCACTACGGTAAGTTATTGTGCTGTTCCATGGCTGTCACAGTTTTAGTGTACTACTGGCTCTTGTTGTGGTGATATTTAGTGTCATGTGGCACCAACACAGTTGTCTATATGGATGCATTGATAAATTATCCGCTTTCTTCCACTTAAATTCAGTCTGCCAATCTCGTCTTAGTAGATCAGCTGAAAACTCCTAGTTTCACTTTGCAGGGGTGAACCATTGACTGTTCAAAAGCCCGGAACACAAACTCGCAGTTTCTGTTATGTCTCTGATTTGGTATGAAAGTACTTGAAATTCCCATTTTCATCTGATTTTCATGTATTGAAATGTTCTTAGAATTATAAGCTGTTTACAATATTTTAGGTGGATGGCCTCATTCGCCTCATGAAAGGAGAGAACACTGGGCCTATCAACCTCGGAAACCCAGGTTATCCTGCATACTACAATAAGAATGTTGGAAAAAGATTTTGGTGCTTGGATTAACTTATTCATTCCTTGCAAAATAATCATCATCGGTCAACTACTGATTTGTGGTCTTTCTCGCATGCTTGCAGGTGAATTTACAATGCTCGAACTTGCTGAGACAGTGAAGGAGGTTAGTTTTATTGTTATCATTGTCTTACTATACGATGTTTCTTTGTAGTTCCTACCAGTTTTCAAATTTTCCTACGTTCGCCGGTTTACTCTGTAGCTTATCAATCCTGAGATCGAGATAAAGATTGTCGAGAACACTCCTGACGATCCACGACAGAGAAAACCTGACATCTCAAAAGCAAAGGAAGTGCTCGGATGGGAACCGAAAATCAAGTTGCGAGATGGGCTTCCTCTTATGGAAGACGATTTCCGATCGAGGCTTGGAGTTACCAAGAAGAATTAATGAAAGTAGCAATGGTTGAACATTTTTTGAGTGTTGGATTCTCTACTTAACGTGGGAGTGTGTGCTTTAGAAACACAGAACCTGTGTTTGGGTTTGTGCTTTCCCCAGCCTCTCTCTCTTTTTCTGTCACTAGACTTGTCATGCGAAATAAGAGCTGACAAAGGGTCGCCTTTCTTTTTCTTTAATGTTATGGATTCACTTCAGTTTTGGCTTTAACCACCATTATATAAATTATACAAGTTTGTTTCTTCCTTGAGTCATTACTGTGGTGTCCTTATTTGTCCCAAATTTTGTTCTGAGTACCATCAATAAAGTCTATGCATTTTTTTTTAAACTCATTTGTAAGGGCTGTTTTGAGTTGCATTGAATTTTATTTATGGGGTCCTAAGTGAGTTTTTAAAATGAGATCTCGATCGATAAATGATAAAAAAATATATATATACAATATACATAAACTAAAATTTAAATCTATTACCATTCTAATTTTAAATTTCAAATTTGTGACATAAGCATCATTTGTTTTGGTCTTCAATCGATTTGTGTTATTTGCAGGACCTCTCATGCTCTTTCGGCATTCCCGTATACAATGGGTTTATTATGTTATCTGAATAAGGATCCAACACGACATAGGTGTCAAATTCTATTTGGCCTCCAAATGACTTATTTCTAAGGTAAGCAGTTTAATCACCGATCAATCGTTTATCATTAGTGTAGCGAATCCCCGATTTAATTTTCCATCGAAAATTACCGAATTTAGTTAATTAATCATTGATTTTTTATTTTCGATTGATTTGCAAATTTTTTTTTTTTCTCAATTTTTTGTCTCATTCTTTAGAGACTCTATTCATCTTTCTCAACTTATTATGATTCCAAATCATCATTTGCATTGCCGGCCATTCCGATTCCATCTCATTTCAATTCTTGCCCATTTCGATTACAAATACGTGAACGCACCATTTAATTAATCGACTTTTGAGTATCCTTATATTTTAATGGACTTTAAAATAATCCTAAATAATTTTAAAATCTTGATTGAATACCTATTGAAGATGTTTTTTTTACGACCCTCATTCCTACGAGGTCATTTGTCCATTTTGAGTACCTGGCGGAGGTGTGCGATAACTACTCTCTGAAATAATCCCGCACGATTTCGTCCTACTAGGGAACCTCGCTCACATGGGAGATTGTTGGACATGTCCGACTCTTCTCCATGTAATTCACATATCTATTATGACATATTGAATGACATATAGACTCTTAAAGTGACTCGAACTAAGGATCTCAAAATCTAAGTCACCATATGGTACCCGTCGCACGGCTAAATTTGAACCCAAAGTTTCCTTAGCCAAGTGCACTAAGTTCGCCCAACTTAGTCAGCATTTTCTCGCAAGCACCCACTGACCGGCGTAATCACACGCGTATAACACAAACGCACGTATCGTTCAAGTAGTATAAAAATATCGATCCCACGAGGACTTAATTCCTACTGTTGTTATTAATTATTGAATCTATTTATTTACAAGTATCTAATTATAGGGAGAAAAGACATGATTGCTTTTTGGTTGAATATGGATTTGCTAAAATAAATAAAAAGACAAAAGAAAATACTAAGGAAAATAAATAAAAGACTGAAGATCTAGGGTTGTGATTTATTATAATATCTTTTAAAAAGATGAAGTGGTTATCAAATAGTTGTGTAAAATATTGATTTATTAACCTGGAACACAAAATTATGTAAAAGCCTCTTCCGATGGTCAATTACAAATACCTAGTATAATCCAATTGAACCATATGTCTATGTCAACCAAATTACCTAGATTCATTAAGATTAAGTTCCAATTATGGCTACCCCCGCCCGACAGGTATATTCCTATCCTGTAAGGAAATCTATTAAAGGGTTATCTATCCTTAAGGAAGATCGTGGGCTATTAAGTCTAAGGCTGAAACCTAAAATCCCTATGTCTAGTTCATTTTAGATTTACCAGATCAATCTTATTGGTGATCAGACAACAAGAAGCATTAAGCTTAAGACTTAATAAATAAACCTTTAAATTATCCCAAACTATAAAATAACTCTTATAAACTGGAGATATTGAAATTTATCACAACCCCAGATACTAACTTAGTTATGACACATAACTAGGGCTGAAATAAAAGATATAAATAAAAATGCTGAAAAGTAAAAGACATAAAGTAAAAGCTGAAAAGTAAAATGCAATAAAATAAAATACTAAGGTAAAAAGAATTAACTTCTACTATTTACTAATTAGATATCTCCCTTAATATAATATATTAACTCGTGATAATTACCAACCAGCCATATAGGCGGTAACTTGATTAAGTCAAATTAAGTTCAACCAGCCATAAAGGCGGAACTAAAATAAAATTACCAACCGACCAATCTGGCGGTATCCTTTTCTTAGTCAGGTTTAACCAGATTAAATTGATTTACCAACAGACCAATATAGCGGTATCCCTTTTAAATCAATATTTTAAATGGTGAATATATTATATTTAAGGGAGATTAATCTAACTAGTAATAGTAAAAGAATTACCTTTGCTTTAGTAGAGGAAAATTACCTTGGCATGGTAGAATAGTAAAACTGTAAAAGTAAAAAGGTAAAAGTAAATTACTATTACTATAACAAAAGTAAAATAACTATTACTATTACAAAATGTAATTAAAAATATTTACAAAACAAAAAAAAAATAAAAACTAAAAGATTCTAGAGAGAGAAACTCTCTCTTTACATGGAAGTAGTGAGAGAGAAAGGTGTACTGAATTCTGAAATCTCGAGCTGAATTTATAGGCGCGAGTAGGGGTCCAGCGTCGCGACGCCAGAAGGGTTCAGCGTCGCGACGCTGGAACAGTGAATCGTGGCACAATAACAGCTTGACACGTGGCGATTCGGATAAGAAGATAAGGTGACACGTGGCAAAGGCGGCTGGCACTGAATGATTATCCGATGACGTGGCACTGTTCATGACGTCATTGCTGACGTCATACTACGTGTGGAAGACGATTGTCGGCAGCGTCTGATCACGACACGTGGCACCGGCGTATTTTAGCAATTCTGTTGAGATGGTGACACGTGGCACGGCGCACGTTAGCATGGTCGGCGCACGTTAGCAAAGTTGACCAGTCAGATTTTGACACGTGGCGAACGGCGCATTTTAGCAGCTTCGGCGCAGGCTGAGCGTCGCGACGCGCAAGGCTTTAGCGTCGCGACGCTGAAATGACAATTTTGCCTTTTTTGTCCAGTTTTGTCCAATTTTATCCATTTTGCCCCTAATTTGTCTCCAATGCTTCCCAAACTTTATTTATCTGCAAAATAACACAAAATACATCAAAACGTTCACAAAACTCGAGAAACTATACGAAATATTAGGTCAAATGAGTGAGAAAAAGTGATATAAATACCACTCATCACACCCCCAAACCTTTAAATTATCCCAAACTATAAAATAACTCTTATAAACTGGAGATATTGAAATTTATCACAATCTCATATATTAACTTAGTTATGACACATAACTAGGGCTGGAATAAAAGATATAAATAAAAATTCTGAAAAGTAAAAGGCATAAAGTAAAAGCTGAAAAGTAAAATGCAATAAAATAAAATACTAAGGTAAAAGGAATTAACTTCTACTATTTACTAATTAGATATCTCCCTTAATATAATATATTAACTCGTGATAATTACCAACCAGCCATATAGGCGGTAACTTGATTAGGTCAAATTAAGTTCAACCAGCCATAAAGACGGAACCAAAATAACCAGCCATAAAGGCGGAACTAAAATAAAATTACCAACCGACCAATCTGGCGGTATCCTTTCTTAGTCAGGTTTAACCAGATTAAATTGATTTACCAACCGACCAATATAGCGGTATCCCTTTTAAATCAATATTTTAAATGGTGAATATATTATATTTAAGGGAGATTAATCTAACTAGCAATAGTAAAAGAATTACCTTTTGCCTTAGTAGAGGGAAATTACATTGGCATGGTAGAATAGTAAAACTGTAAAAGTAAAAAGGTAAAAGTAAATTACTATTACTATAACAAAAGTAAAATAACTATTACTATTACAAAACGTAATTAAAAATATTTACAAAACTAAAAAAATAAAAACTAAAAGATTCTAGCGGAGAAACTCTCTCTTTACATGGAAGTAGTGAGAGAGAAATGTGTACTGAATTCTGAAATCTCGAGCTGAATTTATAGGCGCGAGTAGGGGTCCAGCGTCGCGACGCCAGAAGGGTTCAGCGTCGCGACGCTGGAACAGTGAATCTGGCACAATAACAGCTTAACACGTGGCGATTCGGATAAGAAGATAAGGCGACATGTGGCAAAGGCGGCTGGCACTGAATGATTATCCGATGATGTGGCACTGTTCATGACGTCATTGCTGACATCATGCTGACGTGTGGAGGGCGATTGTCGGCAGCGTCTGATCGCGACATGTGGCACCGGCGCATTTTAGCAAGTCCGTTGAGATGGTGACACGTGGCACGACACACGTTAGCATGATCGGCGCACGTTAGCAAAGTTGACCAGTCAGATTTTGACACGTGGCGAACGGCGCATTTTAGCAGCTTCGGCGCAGGCTGAGCGTCGCGACGCGCAAGGCTTTAGCCTCGCGACGCTGAAATGACAATTTTGCCCTTTTTATCCAATTTTGTCCATTTTGCCCCTAATTTGTCTCCAATGCTTCCCAAACTTTATTTATCTGCAAAATAACACAAAATACATCAAAACGTTCACAAAACTCGAGAAACTATACGAAATATTATGTCAAATGAGTGGAAAAAATTGATATAAATACCACTCATCACCCACACAAGCCACAATCACTCGCAATGTTCACACACCCTCACAGTAAGCACACAAGCAACCCACACATCAAGTAATACAAGACACAAGCTTTACAGGATAATGCCCAATCTTTTTATTACTCACCAAAGTAATTACAGGGATTCTTGCTTAACATACAAAGGCTCAATGAACATTCACTCTTGTACTATCATGTACTATGCTCTCTCCACATGTGCATGTTTTTTCACAATACAATATATACTAGCGGCAATTACATTCCAACTGCCATAGGGTATGCTGGCCCAATATGCACCAACCGAATACACACACAGCAGTTACATTCCAACTGCTCTAGGAAGTTCCCACACACACACACAAATACCACAAGAATTTCCCCATATGTTTCCCAACACGCCAGTTACTAGTAGTTTCCCTCGCAACTGCCTTATGTATTCATCATGTGAAGCCAACTCCCTTGCATGTGCACGCCAACTGCCATGCAAATGAGCGCCAATTGCCTCTCGCAACTGCCCCGCATGTCTGCTACATGTGCACGTAACTACCTTGTCCAAGACTACATCAACTCCCTACGGACAGCACCAACCGCCCATGTCTCAGCAACACTTCATTGGGACAGCATCAACCGCCCACTATGTTAGCAAAATTCCCTAAAGACAACACCGACTGCCCACACACAGAGAGCGCACCCAAGCCATGTGCTTCTTGCGAGTGCTTGGCTGCCACCAAGCCACTCGTTCCCCATTTCTTCGAGCAACTAGTATAGCCAAGTTGGCATGTTTTTTCAGACTGTTGTCCAAAATCTATTTTTAGCTTATGCCTAAAGAAAATCGTTATATCAATTAAATGAGGAATTTCACGGGAGAGGTAGTTCTCAATGACTTTAAAAACTTCAACATACTTTCCGATCATTAATTACGATCAGTCATTTTAACTCTCATCGCTATAAATATGATCAATTTGATCTGGTGGTACCATATGATAACTTAAAACCCATATAAAAGATTTTGAGATCCTTAGTTCGATTATCATAAAGGCCTATATGCTATTTAATATGTCATAATAGATCTACATATCCTTGATTAGAGTTACCACAAAGACATATATGTCATAATAGATCTTGATATTGCATGATGAGAGTTGGACATGTTCAACAACTACCCACGTGGATGAAACTCCCAATTATGACAAAATTATACGAGATTGTTGTAGAGAGTTGCCGAATATCCCCATTAATTATCTAAAAGTAGGGGTGAACACAATTTCGGGTCAAACCGCGAACCGCACCGAACCGATCCGCGCGGTTTGAAAAAATATTAAAAATAATTTTGAACCGCACCGAATCGAACCGCAAATTTCGGGTCGGTGTGCGGTTTTGACCCATGTCAAACCGCGAACCGCCCAAACCGCAAATTTTGACTCGAACCGCGACCCGAACCGCCTAAACCGCCGACCCGCGTTCAAATTAAATATTATTTTAGATTTTTATTCTTCTTTAACTATGAAAATTAAGATATTTAATGATCATATAACAAAATGTAATGAATAAATGAAAATTATGTAATTTTTTCTTCAATTATAATGTGAAAACACACAAAATTTTCTTAAAAAATTTATAATCCAAACCGCCGACCCGAACCGCCCAAACCGCTAAACCGCCAACCCGAACCGCCGCGGTTTTCCTTATCAAATTTGCGGTTTCATTTTCTAATTTCCTAAACCGCCAACCCGCGCGGTTTGAAGTAAAAAATGAAAAAACCGCCCCGAACCGCACCGCGAACACCCCTATCTAAAAGAGACAAATGATTTGGAAAAAGAATGATCGAATAAAAAAACACTTCTCTAATACACTAGTAAAAAATAAAATAATTTTATAAACTCTAAATAACACACCCCTAATAGATTTCACGTGCTTCCGCAATTTCAAAATTTTCGAAGTGAAAAACTTTCCCCCTCCATTTGCCTCTTTTCTGTAGCCGCCAAAAGAAATCCTCACAATATCTACGGTTCACATCCCATCTTACATTTCTTAAAGACTTCATCTACGATGTCAAAGAAAGCACAACGCGTGTCATGACACGCATCCAATCAGCTCATTTTCACGCAGATACATCCTTACAACCGTCGATAAGATAAAATCCAACGGCTATGACTTAATCCCGCTACATCGACTACCCAAAAAAGCACAATCTTCCCACACTATTGAATTTCACACGGATCGTAAATCTCAACCGTTGATTAAAATTTAAAATCTAACAGTCCACATCGATCCAAATCCCTTCATAAATATCCCTGAAACATATCAAATCAAATCAAGTCTCATTTTTTAAAACTCACTTAGAAAATTTTTTCGAGTAAGAAAGAAAAGACTCTGCAACAATGTCTGGCCGTGGCAAGGGAGGCAAGGGATTGGGAAAGGGAGGAGCAAAACGACACCGTAAGGTCCTTCGCGATAATATTCAGGGCATCACAAAGCCGGCGATTCGGCGTTTGGCTCGCAGGGGTGGAGTCAAGCGTATCAGTGGGTTGATCTACGAAGAGACACGTGGCGTTCTGAAGATATTCTTGGAGAACGTCATCCGTGACGCCGTGACTTACACTGAGCACGCCAGGAGAAAGACTGTGACGGCCATGGATGTCGTTTACGCTCTCAAGAGGCAGGGTAGGACTCTCTATGGATTTGGGGGTTAAGTGTTTTAGATCGTTCTTAGTATTGGGTGTTAATAGATCTTCCCTCTAGATCTTATTAGCTTGTTGTTAATGTGATGTTTTCTCACAAAATTTGCACTGTGGCTATGGATTTTCTTTAGTTTACTACTAGTTGTGCTGTTTGGATTCGTAGATAATTCGTTATATCAACAACCACTGCTTGAATTAATTCGTAATGGGTTGCACATCAAATGTTTGTTGAAATGACGCTATAACAGCAACTGCCAGATTAGGAAATAGAGATATGCTTTCTTTGGAAAATTGTGTTATCATGATTCTGGGTTTTTGATTAGATGTTAGTAGCAGTGATAATCAATTATTCGTGTCTTTTTTAATTTAAAATCTTTTTGATGTGGTTTAATATTAATCATCGTTGTTACTTCATTTGATCGGAACACTGTTAAAATGGCATTTGCTCCGGAGTGAATATGCATGGTGATACATTGTTGTTATAGGTGGTAGATTGCGGTAACTAGGGGGACTTGTCCTTGTCACCATATATTCGATGAAATGACATTTGCGAGTTTATGAATTCTAGATTCATGAATCAATTTTAATTAATTAAGTCAATCCATTGTAGTGGGTAATTTTATCTAAAAGGTAAATTGTCATGAACCCCAATTTTTTTTTCATAATTATCCAATCGGCTCTTAGATTCCATGTGATTATGTTATATTTTATATTGTTATTGTTGAAACAGTACGGATGAAAGTTGATACATTTTATCCACTCAAAAATTGTTCTGAATTATGTCAGAAATTTTTATTTTTTAGATTATTTTTTCATCAAGGATCTAACAAGCAATTATGAAAACATAATTGGGATTAGGGGTGGGCATTATCGGATTTGGATCGGATCGGATTGAATCCGAATCCGATCCGAAATGCCCACGGTTGTTTGATTCGATCGGATTGAATCATGTTATCGAACTTGATCCGATCCGATAATTATCCTATTTCGAATTGGATTAAATTGGACCAATTCGATCCGAAATCATCATATTTCGGATCGGATTGGTCCGATTCGATCAGAATACGGTGGGTTTGAGTCAAAAAAACTCGATCGGATAATTTTTTTATTTTATTTAATATGTAACGACGTCGTTTTGCATATTAAAAAAATAAAAAAAAATTCGATTGAATCGGATCAGATCAGATTTATCCGATCTGATCCGAAATCCGTCGAACCGGACCAACAGGATTCGATAGGATTTGCTAATCGGATCGGATCCGATCCGATCCGATGCCCACCCCTAATTGGGATTTAATAAGCAATTATCCCGAGTTGTGCTAGGAATTTTTGCTTTTGGTTCATTTAATAATTCCATAAATTTTTGTCGCGGTTTTTCTTATCAAATTTGTGATTTTTGTTTCTAATTTCCCAAACTGCAATCCATATGGTTTGAAGTGGAAAACGAAAAAATTGATTCGAATCGCACTGCGAACATCCTTAATTTACATAGTGGAATGTTCGCATACATTTCACTTCCCTTGCATAGCTTATCACGTTAAAAAAACACGGCAACCTTGTGTGCCAAGTCTGCAGTACAACCTGGAAAGACGTTCCTTTACTCCCCGCTCATAAGAGTCCACCAAGAAAACAAGAACCTACATCAGATTCTAGCAATCCTACGATGACGATGAGCATTGGGTTGTTAGAAATTTATTTGCAACAGGATCTTTACACAAGAGCTTAGAATACAATTAATGAATTAATCGGATGATCCAGGAAGCGTACATGATTTAGAATCCATATCTGCAGCGGAAATTCTGATATATCTGTTGATTTATTGCACTGAGGAGATCACCCTCTGCTCCCCACTTCTTGATGGTGAGAAACTTACTCCTCCTAATATAAGCTTCTTTATGCCTTAATTTTTCCTTATGAAAGCTTATGCTTTCTTTTTCACACTTTTCTCTCTCTCTTATTTAATTTCCTTATAATTGCTCACGGCAATCTCACACACCTTCTATTAAAGCATCCATATGCTTTATATATATGTAAAAGGTGATGAGATGTGAAGCTTATCAAATAAGCTTCACATCACTTCAATACTTTAATAATGCATTAATAATGCATAAGTCATTTTCATAAATAATAGAGAGAGATGAGATTAATCAATTAAGGCAGCTTATAGAGTAAGCTATGTAGGGGAGTGAGAGTGAGACCTTAGCTCACTAATTTATGGAGTGTAATGGGCTCACTCATCAAAATCCCATAATAAATCCAAAGTCCGCTCTAATACCACACATCAAATAATATAGAGTTGCAGCCCACTTAATTAGATCAAAAAATTGGGCTTCACAGTTTTTATTACAAAACCAATTATCATAGCACTTTATATTAAAACTTTTATCACAATTAATATAAGCTCATAATTAGAATAAAATATTCTAACATTCTCCCACTTGGGCGATATCAATTGTGGATGTTTTAATTCTAAGAAAACTTTATGGATCCAATATTGGTTCAGAAACAACTCTAGTAAACCATTCTGTCCAATAAGATCGTAGATATATAATCATGGCGGTACCTACATTATAATGCAACATAGTCCCTTCCATGGTCACGTATATCAAACAACCTTATCGACATGAACAAGATGTGATAGAGCAGTAAGATACAATAACACCCACTTTATGATCTAAAATACATGTGTTATTTTCTCTTATCGGTCACCAATTTCTCTACCTTATACAGCCCAGGCCACATGAGAAATCAAGGCTTAAATATAAGCATGTATGTATTTTATTATCCCAAGATAAATTTTTGTGTCATAAGACATACCATCAAGGCTTTATAACTTTATGCCCCAAGCCAATGCTTATGATTGACACACATCATAAGACTTTACACAATGATATATCAAACAATAAACATTAATATCTTCCAATGAAGATGCACTTTATAGATAATCATTGCAAAATACATGTACGAATGTACAAACAAAATAACATAGAGCAATGATGCCTCCCACTAACCTAAGGTATCAAAAGACCTTACCAAACCCATACAAGCAACATGCCTTACACAAAAACAATGGGTCTAAGACATTTGGTCAAAGGATCAGCAATCATATCATCTGTACCGATATGCTCTACAAGTATGTCACCTTTCTTAACTAGCTCTTTAATTGTCAAGTATTTGACCTCCATATGCTTTGACCCAGTGATATTCTTATTATTTTTGGCAAATAATACAGCTGAAAGATTATCACAATATAACCTTATAGGTCTAGAAATAGAGTCAACAACTGACAATTCTTTAATGAGATTTCGTAGCCAAACAGCCTGTGATGCTGCACCGAAACATACTACAAACTCGGCCTGCATTGTGGAAGAAGTTACAAGTGTTTGCTTGACACTTTTCCAAGATATAGTTCCATCTGCTAGCATAAACAATATCCTGAGGTAGATTTCCTATCATCTGAACAACTAGCAAAGTCAGAATCCGTATACCCTACTAGTTCAAGATTCTCAACCTTTCTGTATGTCAACATGTAATCTTTAGTCCCCTTAAGATACCAAAAAACTCTCTTGGTAGCAATCCAATGTTCTTTTCCGGGATTAGATAAAAATCTTCTTAATACACCAACTGCAAATGCAATGTCAGGTCTAGTGCATACCTGTGCATACATCAGGCTTCCTCCTGCACTAGCATATGACACTGCCTTCATGGATTCTCTCTCAACCTCATTCTCAGGTGACTGTGCCAGGCTCAATTTATCACCTTTAGCAATTAGCACATCCCAAGATTTACAATCATGCATACTGAATCTCTTCAGTATCCGCTCAATGTATGCTTTTTGAGAGAGACCCAATACCTTTCGAGTTCTATCTCTGTGGATTTCAATACCCATAACAAATGATGCTTCTCCAAGATATTTCATATCAAAATATCTAGACAATGAATGCTTTACCTCATGCAGCATTCCTAGATCGTTACATGTATGCAAAATATCATCTACATAGAGAATGAGAAAGATATATTTGCTCCCACAGATCTTGATATTTATGCATCTATCAACTTTACTTTCCACAAGGCCTAAAGAGGAGATTACATTGTCAAACTTTATGTACCACTGTCGTGAGGCTTGTTTTAAACCATAAATAGACTTTTTAAGTCTACAAACAAGATGATCTTCACCATCTTTCTGAAATCCTTCAGGTTGTACCATATAGACCTATTCGCTTAATCTCCATTAGGAATGCAGTTTTCACATCCATCTGATGTAGCTCTAAATCATAATGAGCTACTAGTACCATGATTACTCTAAATGTATCTTTAGAAGATACAAGAGAAAAAGTTTCAGTATAATCAATTCCTAATCTCTGAGTAAACCCCTTGGCAACTAATCTGGCCTTAATCCTCTCAATATTCCCTTTGGAGTCTTTCTTGGTCTTATAGACCCATTTACAGCCAATAGGTCTACAACCTTCAGGTAATTCAACAAGCTCCCACACACCATTATATCCCATAGATTGCATTTCATCTCTCATTGCATTCCACCATAGATCGGATTGAGAACTGGAAACAGCTTCTTTAAAAGTTGTTGGATTAGTGCAATGGCTTATGTCATAATCAATCTCATTTAGATAAACTTCATAATCAGATGGAACAGCAGACCGCCTTACCCTGGTTGACCTTCTTAATGGAACCTCTGCAACTATATCCTGTAATGGCGGAACCTCGGTTACCTGTATAGGTTCCTCCTCCATAACTGGATTAGTTTCAGGTGTAGGTTCCAAGGTCTCAGACTGTATGGGTATTGGTATATGAACTATCTTGGTCCGTTGTCCTTGATTTGAGACTTCTGTATGATTATCATTATCAGCCACATCAAATTCCAAGAACTTAGCTGTTTGTGATTCTACAATCCTATAACCTCATTCTCTACAGTAGAATCTGTAGCCTTTAGAATGATCAGGGTATCCTATAAAATAGCAACGAGTAGATCTAGATTGCAACTTACCTTCAGTGGGATTATAAAGGCGTACTTCTGAAGGACATCCCCAAACACGGAGGTGACTCATGCTAGGTTTCCTATCGGTCCATATTTCAAAAGGAGTTCTAGAAACAGACTTACTTGGAACTCTATTGAGGATGTATAAGGCCGTTTTAATTGCCTCACCCCAAAGGAAGTCTGGTAGATTAGTTATAGACATCATACTCCTTACCATCTCTTGAAGGGTGCGATTCCGCCTTTCGGCCACACCATTCTGTTCAGGACTACCAGGCATAGTAAATTGACTTACTATTCCACAATCTTCTAAGTATCTGGCAAACGGTCCCTTTATTTGTCCACTGACCCCATGTTTACCATAATACTCACCACCCCGGTCAGACCTAACAATCTTGATAATTTTTCCCAGCTGTTTCTCAACTTCAGTCTTGAAGATCTTGAATTTATCAAGGGCTTCAGACTTTTCCTTAATCAAGTACAGATATTAATATCGGGAAAAATCATCAATGAATGTTATATAATACTTATTATTGCAAATTGTGGGTGAATAAGGTCCACTTATGTCTGTATGAATAATTTGTAAAAGATCGGAGCTACGAGTGGATTCCTTTTTTCTTTATTTTGGTTAGTTTACCCTTACAACAATCAACATATGTTTCTAGGTCACTGAAGTCACGAGTAGGTAGGATATCATACTTTATTAACCTTTCTACTCTTTCCCTAGAAATGTGACCAAGTCTTTTATGCCACAACATGAATGACTTTTCCTTTATTAACGGTCTTTTGGCAATTTGTTCAACATTATATGAATTGGAATATACCTCACTTAATGCTAAACAGAGACTGTACAAACCATATGACAAAACACAATGGCCAACTTTATTTGAGTTGAAATATACAGATGCAGAACCTGTATTAAACTCAAAACCATAACCTTGTTTGTCGAGTACAGATACTGATATCAAGTTTCGTCTAAAAGATGGTACATACAAAACACTTGTCAAAACAAGTTCATAATTGGAGTCTAGTTTTAAACAAACATCTCCAACATAATGTACTTCCACCAATTCATTATTGCCAACCACGAGCTTGAACTCATCCTTATTTGGTTTCCTCTTGTTTATGAATCCCTGCAATGTGAAAGCAACGTGATTAGTTGCTCCACTGTCAAGCCACCAAGAACTGGATTTGGCATTAACATAATTGGATTCACATACAACAAAAACCAAAGAATTACCTGGATGCTCATGTTTCTCTAACCAAACTTTATACTTAGAACACTATGACTTTTTATGCCATTTCTTTTTACAAAAGAAACATTTAAATTCTTTCTCGAAGACACCTTTAGTACCACTCACAGCACTTGTCTGACCAGTTTTATTGTAATTCTGAACATTACCAGAAGCTGAAAATTTAGATTTCTTACCTTTCTTGCAAGGCTTAGAAACAATTAGAGCTGTATCCGTATGCTCTGCCTTAAGTTTCTCTTCCTCAGCAACAAATATGGCAATGAAATCATTAACATTCCATGGTTCTTCCCTCGAATTGGAAGTAGTTACAATTGTACCAAACTCTGTAGGCAGAGAATTCAATGCTTGATGGACAATGCAAGCATCTGGAAGAACAATGTTAAGATTTTTCAGCTTGTTCTGAATATGGACCATCATCAAAATGTACTTCCTAACACCTTCATTTCCATTATACTTCATTGAGTATAATTGCTTCAGAAGGGTACCAATTTCTGCATTGATTGAGACTTTATATCTTGCAGATACAGCTGTCAGGAAATCTTTTGCTATAGAAGTTTCTTGAAGACCACTTAGCAAATGCTCAGGAATAGATCTATTTATAGTCAAATAGCACAAGCGATTTGACTTATGCCATACTGTATGCAGCTGCTTATCCGTATCAGTACTGGAACTATTAATTTCAGTTGGCTTAGGAATATTCATAACAAGATCAATATCTGCTAATTCCATAGCCAACAACACATCTCTCTTCCACACTTTAAAAATGGAGCCAGTCAACATCTCTATAGTCACAGTGTTGTTGTTAACTGAAAAGGTGACTGAAAAACAAATAACAATGCAATTCTTTAGTTTAAGCACAACACAAGATAATAAATACTCCAAATCATAAGAGAGTATATACCAAGAATTTTAGCACATCACTGTATAAACACCTTTGGGCAGAATATACAATATGTAATTAAAAATTCTTCATATAAGACGATTCAGAAACTTATCAAATCCTCGTAAGTCTACCACCTTTGGGTGAATAAACCACTCAGACTAGTCCATTCCCAACCATATGTCTCATATGTAACATTTCTAAAATTTAACATACAATCACAATCTTTGGACAGAAGACTGCACATCAAAAAATAGAAACATCCCTAAAGCATGCAAGACCGTTATCACTTAAAAGATTCAGTGAAAAAGGTCACTTTGTTGGCTACAGTTCCACTAAACTCATAAGCAATTCTCACATCGGGATACACTTTATATTATCTTGTCAAATAACCTTTATAATGTAATTTTATTCTTTATAGACAAGAGGCCAAATTGTCCATAAAATTACATTCCTGAATATTGTGACAAAATTTATGAGATAAATTAATCCTTTATATTTATCTCTATGTCACAAATAAATTAATTGCATTGAAATTTTACCTTATGAGAGACAATTAATTCTCTCCAACAAGTGACAATTTTTATACCCATGTATAAATTAAAATTTTATAAGATAATAATTTGTCTCTTAAATTATCACACTCAATTAATTATGACTTTATTTTAAAATTTGGGATAAAACTGAAGATAAAATAAAGTCCATGGATCAAAAATATAATAGCAGAGACCTTTATGCTATTATCCAGGAGATATATATATGCTATTATCCTGAGCCGATGGATATTAGCCAAAAGTGGGCTGCGTGATCTACACATGCGATTAGGCACGTGAGCCACACTCTTGACAGCTTCGTAAGAAGCTGTCAGCAGCCAAAGCCATTTCATTTTTTTTTATTTTTTTTAAAGACTTTTGACAATCAAACCAAAAGCAGCAACCCAAACAACAAACACAATTGGATTCCCTATTTCAAGATCCAGACTTATTTTTCTCCATATTTCAGTTTTCATATATCCCAAAATTTACTGATCTGAATTAATAATTAATCCAATAACCTTATGTGCTTAAAAATTGGATCAATTATCAACAACCATCAACATATTAAAATAATATGGATCTAAAAAAAACCATCCGAAAAATTCATCAGATTTTTCTTTAACTTTATGAAAAATCTATAGATTCTAAGATTGTATTCCTGAAGCTCTGATACCACATGTTAGAAATTTATTTGCCACAGGATCTTTACACAAGAGCTTAGAATACAATTAATGAATTAATCGGATGATCCAGGAAGCGTACCTGATTTAGAATCCATATCTGCAGCGGAAATTCTGATATATCTGTTGATTTGTTGCACTGAGGAGATCACTCTCTGCTCCCCACTTCTTGATGGTGAGAAACTTACTCCTCCTAATATAAGCTTCTTTATGCCTTAATTTTTCCTTATGAAAGCTTATGCTTTCTTTTTCACACTTTTCTCTCTCTCTTATTTAATTTCCTTATAATTGCTCACGGCAATCTCACACACCTTCTATTAAAGCATCCATATGCTTTATATATATGTAAAAGGTGATGAGATGTGAAGCTTATCAAATAAGCTTCACATCACTTCAATACTTTAATAATGCATTAATAATGCATAAGTCATTTTCATAAATAATAGAGAGAGATGAGATTAATCAATTAAGGCAGCTTATAGAGTAAGCTATGTAGGGGAGTGAGAGTGAGACCTTAGCTCACTAATTTATGGAGTGTAATGGGCTCACCCATCAAAAGCCCATAACAAATCCAAAGCCCACTCTAATATCCACACATCAAATAATATAGAGTTGCAGCCCACTTAATTAGATCAAACAATTGGGCTTCACAGTTTTTATTACAAAACCAATTATCTTAGCACTTTATATTAAAACCTTTATCACAATTAATATAAGCCCATAATTAGAATAAAATATTCTAACATGGGTATCTTCAATAGCTGTTGCTACCGATACTTTCAAATTAATACCTGAAGAAGAAGAAGATTACGAAGCGGAAGAGTTTCGAGGATTTTTCGTTAATCCTCAACTCGCTTGCGTTTGGGCGAAGCGGTGGCTACAGCCACGGCCTAGTTGAGGATGCTTTTGCGTGGAAAATGAAAGGTTTTATAAGTATTTTCTAAACACTTATATTAAATTGGAAAAATCAAGGCTTGGGCTTGGTTGAGTGTGGTTAGTTTGATATTCGATTTAATTAATATATATTTAATTAAATCAAAGATGGATCTTGGGCCTCAGATTCATTAAATAGCTTTCTTCCTTAAAAATATTTTTCCTAATTTAAATTTTAGATTTGATTCAAAAGGGCTGTGTCTAATCAATACAACTCTTTTGAAAAATTGGAAAAACGTTTTGATTTTGCAACTCTTCCTATATATACAAAGCGAATTTCTGAACAGAAAAGTAATTTTCCATACAAATAAACTATTTTGATCTTGAAAACAAATACCAAGTAAGTTCGTTAGGGATTGAATTTTCAGTGCAGAATCTTCGATTATTAGATTATTGAATCCTGGTGACAGACATCCAACGAACTATAAGCACATGAGTGGGGGCGAATTTCTGCTATAAAACATAACCTTCTGTGCTAACCTCAATTTATAAAAGTCAGTGTGCTGTTTTGTTTTTTGATTACTTGCATTGTAAGTTTCTGTTAGTTTTGATTTTGATATTGATTACTTGTTTTTAGTTTTTGGTTTTGATTTTTATTTCGTTTATAAGTTTCTATTTAAATAAAACTTATTGGATTCGTTGATTATTTTTTAACGGATTTAAGAATCCAGCTTAGCCTCTCACCTGGATCCATGCCATCTGAGATCTCAATCGTTTATTCGTGCAATGGACGATCCACAGTTCTCAGCTCCGGTTAGAATGATTTTGAGGTTTCACTATTTATTTGTTTTGTTTTTTCTTTTGAGTAAGAAAAACGACCACGTTTGGATCCATATGTATTAACTTTGTTAATTGACAAAATGATCATTTGACATAAAAAAAAAAAAAAAAAAAATAGAGATGATGTATGGATATTATCATTGTCCGAATTTTGTTGTGGCCATTTTTATATATCCTAAACCATAAGTGCTTCAGATATAATTTCGTATTATTCTTTTATCTTTTAATATATTTATAATATTTATTGTGTTAATTTTTATTTACCTATCATTGGTCAAAGCACATTCTCCTTAATTAAAAACAAGCTTTTTGCATGGTCGTTAAAAGAGAACTTACTAATTAACAGTGCCACGGTGACACTGACACCTGTAAGAACTCAACAACCTTGTGGGGCCATTTCAACAGCCAGCAACAATAGGATCATCTAATAAATCAACAACCATAACTCTGCCACGTGTTAATAACACGTGCTTCTCGATTGCTCACCGGTCACCGCCTCACTCCCCCAACATCACAAACAGCATCAGCTGGCCGCCTCCCATTTTTATTTATCCTCACTTCGGTGGCGCGAATTGCAATAAGATCGTGGTAAGTGGACCGGTGCTTGTCGGTTTTTTTTTTTTTTTTGCTTTCTCAAATATGGGAGTGCCGAACGACGATGTCGTTTTAATCGAAAAGGGTAAACAACCGGGAGAGCCTCACGTCGTTACAGTTAATTGTCCAGATAAAACAGGCCTTGGATGCGATATTTGCAGAATTATTCTTGATTTCGGGCTCTACATTACCAAAGGAGGTAATTTTGCTGCTGTATTTTTTTGCTCAAATTTTGATTTTTTCCCCTTATTTAATTGAATTTTGTGTTTAATGTCTTGAAATGAAGGAATTTGGCATATTTTAAGCTCAAATTAAGCTGGCTCTTTTGCTTAATCTTTGTTACCTTTCTTAGTGTTGGGGATTAAAATGAATTTTTTTTTGGGGGCTTCTAAAGTAAAAAGAGTAGGGTTTTGGTTAATTTGTTTGTTAATAATTTTGCTATATGCTACTTTAAGGAAATTAATTATCTTGTGAAATTTGAAGCTGGAACATTAAATGTTATGAACTTATGATGTGTAATTAATAGCTTTTTGTAAAATCCAGTGTCTATTAGGAAGAGATTTTTGTAGTTTCATAAATTACTGATTGGATCATTTATCAAATTGTTGGGTTGGGTAGAAACACAAAAATTATATTATCTGTTGCAAATTTATTTTTTTGGTTAATTAACTGCATTTTCACCAAAATATAAGGGTGGTAGATTTTCCTGATTTTGTGTGTTTGCATGATAATTATTTATGGAACTTTAATTTTTGACCGTATGTTACAAAACAAATAAACGAAGCTAATCTTTTTATTTTTGGTCTCGTTTGAGGCGTTTTTGGTTCTAGATATTTCAACTGATGGAATATGGTGCTACATAGTATTCTGGGTGGTTCCTCGTTCTTCTTCGATTATAAGATGGACAAATTTGAAGAACCGCCTTGTATCTGAATGCCCTTCGTGTTCGGTGACATTTTATTTGAACCAGCAGTCTACCCGTACTTCTTCTCCAGTTTATTTATTGAAGTTCTTTTGCCTTGACCGGAAAGGGCTATTGCATGGTAATAGAAATAGATGAACTCAATGATAGTTTATTGTACATTACACAATCCTTTGGGTGGTTCTAATGTGTTGAAGTTTTTTTCCTCTTAGATGTTACTCAAATTCTCTGTGAACTCGAACTTTCAATTCAAAGGGTGAAAGTGACGACCACACCTGATGGAAGGGTCCTGGACCTCTTCTTCATAACAGATAACATGTGAGATTATTTCTGGAGTTTGTTTTTATATTTTATTTTCAATTTTTGGAATCTCTTGTACCAGAGATTTTTTGGTTGTATGTTATAAAATTTTCATTTTCTTTTCAATTTGGTTTCATATACTGCAGCTTTTTGTCAAGTGTAAAAATGTTGTCCACAAATTACTTGATTTGGACCACTTTAAGTGGTCCAGTCTGCCTAAATTGAATTATATGTCATGTAGTCTCTTATTTCACTTGTCATGTGTATGAACCCATAACCAAGGTGCCTTATCTCAGTTTGGTGGAAGTTTTTCTAGTATGCTTTCTTTTAAGTTTATGTTTATTGTCTTTGAAAGAGTTAACGAATCTCTGTTAGTCAAATTCTTATATCTTCTTTTTGGGGGGTTATATTATCTGGAGGTAAAGCTTATATATCAATATTTAGGTGCTAGGTATTCAAATAGCCAAGTATTTTTAGATCAATTTTGGAAGAAAATTTTTAAAAATTTTGAATAGCTAGTAGTTATCGATTCATAGTGAACATTCTTATCCATTTGTATCACTTAATTTTCATTTTGAATGCACAAGTTGATACTTTTTGCTTGTTTCTCACTGATTTATTTGTGCACTAATGAACATAACACAGTGCAAAAATGATGTTTGATGTTAGTGGCATGTGGGAAGAGGACCATTCTTATTTTGTGGTAATGTGTTTTTTTTTGTGACTTGACTAATTAAGAAGTTGAGATGTAATTGTGCTTATTATTTTTTTATGAAAGGTGATTATGCTTGTTATTAGTTTATCTTATTCTGCAAATTCGTTTTAGGGAACTTCTACACACGAAAAAACGACAAGATGAGACGTGCGAACAATTGCATGCTGTGTTGGGTGAGTCATGCATCAGTTGTGAGCTTCAGTTGGCTGGTCCTGAGTGTGACTTTCATCAAGGTGTCTCTTCTTTGTCTCCTGTGGTGGCTGAAGAATTATTTAGGTCTGAACTTTCAGATAAAGAAACCCATCTGCAAGCCCTAAGCCCAGATATGACAAAATTGAAGAAAGCAAATGTCGTGGTAGACAATTCATTAAGCCCTGCTCATACATTGCTGCAAATACATTGTGTCGATCACAAGGGACTTCTTTATGACGTAATGAGAACATTGAAAGACTACAATATGAAGGTATGGGTATTTGCATATACTCCATAACAAACTATGCATAGCCTTTGTGCAGTGAGAAATATTATGTTTCATTTCTGATATAAACCCTTTTTTGTTTCTTCTTGTTTAGATATCTTACGGCCGATTCTCACCGATTTCCAAAGGCTATCGTGATTTGGATCTTTTTATTCAGCAGAAGGATGGGAAAAAGATCGTGGATCCTGAGAAGCAAAGTGCAATATGTTCCCGTTTAAAGATGGAGTTGCTTCACCCATTGCGTGTCATGATTACAAACAGAGGGCCAGATACTGAACTTGTGGTCGCTAATCCCGTTGAATTATGTGGAAAAGGAAGACCACGAGTTTTCTATGATGCAACACTTGCTCTAAAAGTGCTTGGGATCTGTGTATTCTCGGTAAGAATTCATAACCTCAGAAGTGATTTAAAATTTTAAAGACCCATCAGCATGTTGTGCTTCTATGAACTTGCTATGAGAAAGTTCAAGGGGAACTGATTCAAATCATCCCAGTATAGGCCCTTTCTAGACATCATTGTTGCCTTCCATGTATTCATGGGCGGATAATAACAAACAATGTTATCTTATCAAAGGTAAATAGCACTTACGTGCAAGTCACAAAGTGCATACGGGC
>SKCR01048765.1:0-40276 GCA_019454045.1 Zanthoxylum bungeanum | reverse complement strand
GCCCACAATATTCCTAAGTATAGTTGAAAAGAGAGTAATATTTTTGTCCTAAGGTTATATCAGAATTCACACCTTTTTGGCAATGGATCTTTTTCTGAATTTTTTTATCCATAACATCTTCAATCCTTATAGCGAGCTTTGGGTCAGTGACTCCCAAACAAGTTGGCTTTAGGGCACTAGATGTTAAGACACCCCGACAGACTTAATTACTCGGATCTCAAATGTTAAAAATTCTACCGTTTGACGAGAATAATCACTGCTTATTGAAGCAAGACGTCCGGTTACTAAGTAGAAACTTTATTATTATTAACTCAGGCTTTTCCGTTTGACGCGAACAATCACTGCTTACTGAGGCAAGATGTCCGGTTACTAAGTAAAAACATAGTTAATTATTGATATATAATTTTTTTTGTAATCCATCTCTTTTAGGTGCTTCCTCCAATAAACTAGAGCATTGAATATTACAAACTTTTCAATTACAACCCATGTCTATATGTTACCATGCATGTCGATAATATCTGTCAAATGAGCATATGAAGAGCCAATTTAGTCAGTATTATGGAGAATTCACAAATTTAAATAATTCAAAAAGAAATAAAGAAAAATTAACTTGTTATAAAATAGGCTGAGATATATCTCAGAAGTGGAAATTCCTTACACAGCTATCTCAAACCAGTTCCACCTGATTAGTCAAGTGTAAAAACATAAAAACAAACATTTTTTTAATGATTTTTATGATTTTTTTTAAAAATTTTTTTGAATATTTGACTAAAAACAACACAAAAAAAAAACAAGATACTAATCAACTATTCCCCACCCCCAAATCTAATTGAGACATTGTCCCCAATGTCTTAAAAAGAAGAAGGAAAGTTTAGGAGACAGTACCTGGTTAGCGTGGAATTCTTCATCTAAAAAGAAAATTAAAGGTTAAGATCCAGATTTATCCGATATTTCTTACCACGATCATTATAGGACCAGTTTATCTTGGAAATTATAGGGTCAATTTGTGGTTCAAAGGCTAATAGTTGGTCAATTAAATCATTGGTTGTTCTGTCAGTGAAGAGAAAATCTTTTACGGGTTTTGAAAGGAACCCATTTCTTCTGGCATATTCAAGAAACACAAAAAGGAAGTCAAAAAATCCATCAACATTAAGCAATCTAATTGGTTTCTGGTGTATGTTCAAGTTCGCCCAAGATAATACTGTGAAAATTTCCTCCATTGTGCCCAAACCACCTGGCAAAGAAACAAAAGCATTAGCACGGTTAATCATTTCAACAAGTCATTCGGACATACCTGGCATGATGCATTCCTCTTCGTTTGATTATCCGATAAGATTCGCCTCCGGCAAATGTTTTGGGATGATTCCCAAAACTTGACTATCTCATTCATGTACAGCCCTTGAGACGTACCCCATTAGTCCAAGATTGCCACCGCCGTATACTAAGTGCATATTCCTCTCAGCTATGACTCTACCCAATTCTTGTACTGCCTCAATGAATTCTGGTTTAGAACCAGAGCTAGTACCGTAAAACACACAGATGTTAACAACTCGTCTTCTTGAAGTTGCTTCCATTTTTTTATATTTATTCTCAAATCTGGATGTCTATAAGAGTGCAATGACGAGCTGAATTTATAGATCCTAAAAAAGGGTGAGTAATAATAGCATTAGTACCTACCAAATGACAATTATTAGCTAAACAGTAAATAAATCCTGAAAGTGAAAAAGTCTGGATCATGTCGGTGAAAATAAAGGAAATCACAACAGAAAAGAAAATAAAAGCAATTATTTAAGACAACGGAATCGTGTACGCAATACGCGACTCGCTTGGTATATATATCCACTAGGATGTGTCTCAAGAATCCATTCCTTACTCAGCCATCACTAATGAATTAAATCTCATCTTTATGATTGTCAAACACCATTCCTCTTATCTTGCTCTGCCTTAAATGCTCCATTTATGCTTTTCCCTATATAAATAACACACATAATTAAAAACTCTACAACATGTGTACACAAAATATGAAACAGAAATTATAAAAATTACATTGGGTTGTCTCCTTACTAGCGCTGAATTTTACGTCTTCAGCCAGACGTGACTGATGTCCATCCGTCAAGGAGGCTTCAGTATGTCTTTGGACGTCCGATTGAGGACAATCCCATGTGCGTTGCTTTTGAAGGGTCTCTTCCAACGATGAGGTGACCAAAAGAATCTTGTCTCATTCAGTGCTTGTGCCACCTTCTTAAATTTTGTCGATCCAGTGGTTCCTGAAAGGAAAGAAAGAAAATCATGAGGTCTCGTATGGTGCTTGACTTTGAATAGTTGTTCCATTCTGTCAAGCTTCTAGGCGGTGTCCTCGATGTGTACTCCCCAATATAGTGATGTTTCTCCTGAACTCATAAGATTTTCAATGTGGTCAGACACTTGCTCCTCCATCTGTTTTGTATCTTGCTCCAATTTTTCTTCATAGATGTATTTTAGGAATTCCTCGTTCAGCTCTTCATATGTTATCTATGAAATACATGCTCCAAAAGTGTCAACCTGAGGATGTAAAGATATGTCTGATTGTAGGACTTTATCCTCTGTTGTTGGTATGAATAGCTCGACTACTTGTTTCTCCTCAGCGACCGAAGAATGATTTAGATCAAGTTGAGATTATGCTTGTTCGGGCTCCTGAACTGATACCTCTGATTCTTGACACTGTTCAGCCTCTTCCCCAATTAAGGTGTCATCGTGAAATCTTTGGTACTCGAAGGCTTCATCAGTGTCATCTGAAAATGTTCCTTGAGGTATGTAGCTCTGGTTTTCTATTAATTGTCTTGCTTGATCTGTCATTCTCTGTATAGTTGTTGTCGTTCTCTATATAGTTGCTGCATTTGCCACTTGACTCTGATAGATTGTATCCAACTTTTCATCTTGTTTCTTGAGCCAATCCTTGAGCATGTCAATCACATGATCTTCCTCTGATGGTTCTGGTTCTTGAGGAAAATAATAGTTTGATGGTGGATAAGATGGAGAATATGATTCAGTGAAATATGCTGGTTCTTCGTACCATGAAGGATTCGGATAATCCCGCCACCCTGAATTATAGTTGTATATGCAATGATTGCTAGGGTGGTTACCATCACATATCTCACATCTGATCATTGCGTTCTGAAATGGTTGAGTAAATGTTGTGTTGATTGGCTCTGACATCCATGGATAATTGTTGGGCTGAACAACAGGCCTCAGAAAACTGGATTACTGCTCCTTGATATGAGGTGTATCTTCACCTCGTAAAGCTTGTAATTCTTCCATCGCCCAATAATGATCCATTTTCAACCACCTGAAAATAAAAGAAAGAAATAAAAATTATGAATAAAAGTAAAGAAAATTAGATACAAGTAAAATAAATAGCTTCAAAATTAATAACGCAAGAAAAATAAGTCCCCGACAACGACGCCAAAAACTTGACCGGTGAAATCACACACGTAACATAAGCACACGTATCGCTCAAGTAGTATAAAAATATCGATCCCATGAGGACTTAATTTCTATTGTTGTGATTAATTATTGATGCTAAATATTTACAGGTATCTAATTAAGGTGAGAATGAAATGATTGCTTGATTGGTTGGTTGAATGTGGATTTGCTAAATAAATAAAAATACAAAATAAAATAAAGGAAATTAATAATAAAGAAAATAAACATATAAGTTTGTGATTCCACACAATATTATTCTAATGATGAATTGATTCTCTAATATATGCGTAATAAATTAGTTTGTTAACCTGAAACACGAAGATATGCAAAAGCCTTTGTCGATGGTCAGATGCATGCAAGTCACTCAACAAAATCCTCCACCAAACATACAAGTATGTTTGGTGGAAGTTTGACAATTTTTATTTTTGATAATGACTTTAGTAATTAAACATAACATAATTTCGGATGTTTCATCAATTTCGGTCTTGTAAACTTCATAATTCGAAAATATTATGAACATCAAAGTTGTAGATCTTTGAGTCTTCTTTAATCTGAAACTTGAATCATCGCAATTCGATATCGGAATAAAAACTTATGGCAAAAATAAAAATATTGCGCAAAGTTGAAATTTCCAAAATTGTACTCCGTTAGAACGCCATTTCAAGTTTCCAACTTCCAAAATCCATATGTCAAGTCCATTTTTTGCCACTATTTGTTCCATATTTCATCCTGATTGATTCCATTGAGTTCTGATTTTATTTTATCTGTAAAATAAACAAAAAAAATCAAAACATTCATAAAACCCGGGAAACTATATAAAATATTAGGTCAAAGAGACGGTAAATATTTATATATTTTCCGCTCATCGGTAGCCTCTGCTTTCTGGTACAGCGGTACCTCGGAAGAGTCCCAAGAACTTACTTTGGTCATGTTTTACGCATATATGGACTCCCGGACTTCTTTGTATAAACCTAAGCTCGTCCTAAACCCTAAAAATAGAGAGGAACAGAGGGAGAACACATAACAAAGAGCCACAAACACAATTTCGAGAGAGAAGAATGAATAACTTCAAGCCAAAATGACGTCTCTCCGATTTATCAAGGTTATATCTCTCTTCTACATAGAGAACTAATCTCCTAGGCTAAGCTAAGGATGAACTCTTATATTTAAGTTTTTATGTTCATGTTGTTTATTCCTAAATACTTTTTAACGTTTAATAAAATCGATGTTTTTTTATTCTTTATTATATTTGGATTTATAATCCAGAGATTATGTTTTATCAACTTGCATATAGGAATAGTCATGCTTATTCTATGTGTGATTCAGGAACCCAGTTGTGACTGGTAAAGATGTTTTATGAGTTGTTCTTCTGTTGCAGTATTGCCTGAGAGTATATTGTCGACGTTAGATAGGTCATAATGATAACTTTGTGTGTTGTTAACATAGAGAAAATAATTCATTTATTACCTTAGAATTTAATATGTTTAGAGTTGAATATCTTCCGATTATTGGTTTAGAATGTGAAACCTTCAATTGAGTAATAACAGGAATCAATAACTGAACATAGAAATTTGATACAAGAGGGATTCCTGATGCTTTGCTGCCTTTCTCTATTGATAACCTTTACGTTTTTCTATTAATCTTTACTTTAAATCACCAATTCAATCTATTTATTTTCATCAAGTTACTGTTAACGTTTTCATTAAGTGAATCAGTCCATTGTAACCATCTATCTGAGGAATCGACACCCCAACTATATTGCGATAGCCGCAAGTACTTTTTGGACGTAATCAATTATCTACAATGAGGATATTGATAATTTGAATAGACTACCGTGATGGTTATTACCGCCCACTTAAAATGGGATAGTTCTTCTTATAAGCTACTAGTAAGGTTTTATTGCTTGGAACCTATAAGTGCTTGTGTAAAAAAACAAGTTCACTGAACTGACCTCTATAAGAGTTTTAATATGGAAGTGTTTATCCCACGTGTTTATCAAAAGCTCTTGATAGTAATGTATGAATGATCCTTAGACTTGAGATCTTCACTAATCTTGCATGTGAATCATGTAACTTTGACACCAACTTGAGTCATCTTGAGGACTATCAATAAGGGAGTGATTGGGTTACAGGTAAAACATATGAAGATTATGAGGGCATTGATAATCCATATAGACTAGCATGATGGTTATTATCACCCACTTAAATTCGGGTAGCCAATCGCATAGGCTAGTAGCAAGGTTTAATTGTTTGGTGTAACAAATAGGTGCCTGTGTAAATGACAAGTCTATTGAACTGACCTCTATAAGAGTTTTCCTATGGAAAGTTCTTGGTAGCGATATATGAATGATTCTTAAACTTGAGGTCTTCACTAATCTTACATTTGAAGCATGTAAAGTTATATGTAAAACATGTAAAGATTATGATAGATATAACAAAGGACTTGCCTCTCTAGATAATATATGTTATAAGAATTTATATCCATGTGTGGTTGACATAATGATAATGCAAACCTTTAACCGTAGTGGAGATTTCTAAATGATTATTTTTTAAAACTCCTGTACTGCAATATTATCAAAATTATGTTCAATATTTAGACATTTGACATTTAGAGTTGACACGTTCTGTACACTAGGTTATTTAAATGAATAATTATTTAATTAATTAAATAATTTTTTATTATAGAATATTCTTTAATTAATCAATTAATTAATTATTCAAGCTTATTATATAAGCTATCTTATATAGTAAAATTTTGGCCATATATTTGGCTTAATATTAGCCCTGCATATTAAACTGTCAAAATGACAAAATTGGCCCTCCCTATTTATAATGAGATTTTCGGCCTAGGCTAGAGTTTATGGAAAATTTATTTTCCATTTTAAGTTTTGGTTTTTAAGCTTGAGAGAGAGCTAAAATAAGGACTTTTAATTTGGTTGAGTCAAGTATCAAATTGGAAGCATGGATGGATTGCTTAAGAACTTAAACAATGACTTATAAGGGAATTAAGGTAATTCTTATTTTCCTTTGTGCTGTAAATTATTTATAATTTTTTTCTAATACATGAGTGTAGCTTAGATTCATGCTTATTTGATGTGTTTGGAATGATAAAAAGTAAATTGATTAGCCTAGATTTGCATATATAAAATTAATTAGGCTAATTAGTGTAATTAAACATAATTAGAGTGTAAGACACTAAATTACTATTCCAGAATTGCTTGAGCTACTCCTTGGTAACCTATAATTTTTCTTAAGTTATTTTATGGCGATTGACTCTCAATTGGTAATTAGGAATTTAGATTTGTATAATTTTAAATTAATTAGGAGATTAAATTTATTAATTATGTAATTAATTCAATTGTGGTGTTGTGAATGAAATTTGATATGTAATAATGCGTAGAAAAATTCCTTGATTTTTTAGAATTGTTTTGGATTTTAAGTAAATATTACATTAGGGGTAGAATCAAAATTTGCTGAAACTACGATTATTTGGTCATTGATACAGTACTCGGAGTACTTTAGCAGTGTGTAAAGTATGTAGAAAAATTCTCAAAAATTTCGAAATCATTCCTGTAGTATTCTGGAAATTTCTATACTAGGGGTTAAATGGTAATTACTAAAATCAAAGTGATCAACCACTGCTACAGTTATTGGATCACTCTAGCAGTGAGCTGGTCAGATTTCATGGCTGATCTGACTGTTTGATTGTCTCAGTCACCCGATTAGGCGGTCCAATAAATCAGTTAACGTGTAACGGCGGAAAGTGTTTTTGAAAATTTTTATCCCGAGTTTTTTTGTATAATCACACTTTAATATTTGACATTAATGAATGATATGGGTGAAATACGGATAAATTAAAGGTATATGATACCGATTAATTTATCTGAATTAAAAAATAATTTAAAAGTCAATTTCGCTCGCCGACGTGCTTCCACAACATTTGCCCCAACACAGCCAACTAATTGTAACCTCATGGCTTAGATGAAGTATTGCTCGAATGAAGCTGAGGAGTGGCAAGAACTGTATTTGTAGTTGGCGTCCGGCCAGTAGAGTAGTAGGTTTCTTCAGAAATAAGCTTGTCAATAGTAGAGTCCCGAGTTGACAAGGGATTTTGATGAAACAATGAAGTTCAAGTAGGCTCAAATTTATCATCGAGGGCCATGAGAAAACGAATTAACCTTTGGCGATCTCTGAAGTCCGTGAATTTTTCAGCATCAACAACAGACTCCCATTATGGTTCAGAAAGAGTTAATAAACATGAAAACAATGAAGTTTAGCGTGTAGTGAAGCAAGAGCAAGCAAACACAATGGAAGTTGGTATCAAAATTAAAAATCTGAAAGTCGCTATTCCATGATCTATGTTTCTGAATATAACAAAAAAGAGGTAAAGATCTACGAGGCAGATAGCTCTTTGAAGTTCCAAAAAGCACAAGCAATACCACAATCCTAACTCTGCTGTTGGGTAGAAATTACAGAAAACTCTTTTGCAATTTCAGCCATAACATACAACCATCCGTTAAATATTTTCATAATTTATTCCACCTTCCCCTTCACAGAGCCTGCGACTGGCGCGCTAACACGCCCAAAAGTAATAGTTGACGAGAGCCTAAAAAGCGAGGTGCGAGTCGAGATGCGTACGACTCACAGACATGAGGAACATATTTATTAATAATAATTTATATTTATAATTTATGCATTATGAAATTGAAATTATAAAATATAATACTGATATCATTTGTCAAATAATAAAATATAATTTATTATCAAATTTTTCTATTGGTTGTCTTGCCTCAACTGTCATGAAGCGCATGTCCGAACGTTTCATGTGCCTTTCGCCTCAACAACATTGGCCTTAACCTTTCATACGTTCAAAATTATACATCCGGACGAGCTAATGTCATGATCATCTACTCAGCATTGATTATTCAAATAGTCCCGACAAACACGTATATGTAACCTAAAAACTAGATAGAATTGTATACCGTTCCACACTGACGATAAGAGTCCTTGGGGCAACCCCAAGAGCTTATATATCATATTTCTCCATGTCCTTGCCTTTTGCAAATTCCAGGTCCTTTCCATTTTTATGTTACTTGTTCCTGCAGATCATAGATACCTAGTTGCATATGTAAAATATATATATATATATATATATTTAAAAGCAATACCACCCTGAATAAAAATCCTCATACTACCTGTAGCCCTCGAGGGTCTTGTTTTTGTTCCTAAACAAAACAACTGAAGCTTTTTTTATTTTCCTCCACAGTTTTCACTCTGAGTAATTTTTCTTGGATTTGATCTATCTCCGCATTTAGCTTGATTTATTATTATTATAATTTCTATTTGCTATTGACCATGTTAACTTTCTAAAACTGGATTGTCAGTAATTACTGGCTTTGATTTTATGGAAGTGGTATTTGAGGGGGATTTTTGTACTTGTGCGATAGTACTTGAATTATCATGTGTTTGTTATGTTAGTTTAGCTAGAGCAAATTTTTATGGGATGAGTTAATTTTGAAGTTGACAATGCTCATGTACTGTAATAGGATGTTAGAAAATTAGAAACAAATCACAATGATATTTGCATACTTTAGTACAAAAGTGTGTACAATTTTTAATATTAGAAGTCATATGTAATGGTAAAGCCACATTAAAAGTTTTATTTTAGGATATGGGCTCTATAGCAGTAATGCATGACGAGCGGCCAATATTCATATGTTTACCGCTCCTAACTTAATGTTATGTGAGATGTCTCGAGTTTTATGAGCTATTTGATGTATTTTGGGTTCATTTTGCAGGTAAAAGTAATATCAAGAATCAATGGAATCAATGAGGGATGAAAACGGCAAAAACACGGAATAAATTGGAGTAAATTCAGAGTTAATGCGCATCTTGACGCTGGATTGCGCGTCGAGACGTCGCATAAAGAAAAACAGGTAGAGATTTCATCGACTAGCGCGTCCCAATGCCGGTCTTTGCGCTTCGTAACGCGCCAATTGATGCCAAGTGAGCGTAGTGATGCTAATCCATCCGCGTCGCGACGCTGAGTGCGAAATTAGAATCGTCCTCAGCAAGGAAACACCCTTAAGACTTCCTATATAAGTCACAACTCATCTCAAAACGATAGGAGAGTTTCATAACCTAATTTGGCAGCCTCCAAGGAGATTTTTGAGAGAAATCAAAGCATATAAAGCAAGAACATAGAACTCAACAGTAGGAAGCGAAGGACTAACGATCTCAACAGAGTTTCTTCTTCCTTTTACTTCTTCGATGTTTTATTTATCATTGAATATCTATTTAGAGTTTTTGAGCATGTGTAGTAATTAAATCTATAATCTGGGGTTGTGATGAAACCTAGTATTTGAGTTTATAAATTGTTTTTCCTTATATTCTGTGTGATTCTTTGGCTTGTTTATTGAATCTTGTTTTTAATGATTCTTATTGCCCGATCACCAATAAGATAGATGTGGTAAACATAATTGAACTTGACAAAGGGATTTTAGTTTTAGCTTTATATTCAATAGCATACGATCTCTTTTTCGGGATTTCTTTACAGGATAGAAATATACCTGTTAGGCGTGTTGGGGTTTCGGGCGAAGGGCGCGGCGGAAGCGCGGTTCGGGCGAAATCTTAATTTAAAACTTTTTCAAATTACCGAAAAAATTATTCAATATATTCAATATCTAATATGAATAATTTATTCATATTTCACCTAAACCTATTTATTCGATATCAAATAACGACATAAATATATATGAAACGTCGCGAAACTTTTACGAAAAATGTTTTTCCGCAAAATGACGCAAAACGTATTTTTGACCGAAACGACCACCCGACACTTATGGAGACTGTCCAGGTCAGCCCCATAGTGTTAGGGCAGTTCATGGGCTGCCCGAACAGTGACAAATTCACTGCTTGGACAGTCGTCACCCGGTTGGCTCAAAAATATCCGGTAACGCCGTTTTCGCTTATTTCAACTCCGAACCACTTTCCGGCAATTGTTCCAACTCCCAAAACACATCCAATACATTCATAAGACATATATTTCATCACCAAAATATCATATATTCCATGTCTGAAACAGAAAACGAAATTGCCTATTTTTCATGCTTTAAATCCAAATTTTCAAGATTAATTCAATTAATCAAAACACCAACTCAAGTCACCACATATGAATCACCCAAAAATAATTCTAGGCATTATAAGAGTGGTCATAACACTTTAGAATGGAAACATGTCATCTAATGATCAAATTGGACTAATATTACAATAATATTATCCAAAATCTATTTCACACATGCCAACACCTCCAATTCCATCCACCACAACCAAAAGCCTCAATTCTAAGAAAAAGAAGAAACCCTAGAAACCATCTAGACAATCAAGAACATGAAACAAACTTTCAAGCTTAGGGATATTGAGTATTACCTCTAATTCTCCAATTTCCTAAAGCTTTATTCTTGATTTTCTTCATTTTCTTTGTTGAATCATCAAACTAATTTGAGAGAGACTTTTGGGTAAGGGTTTCGGCCATGATGATGATTAGATGAAGAAAATAAAATTTTCTCCTTTTTTAATCATCAAAACCGACATAGAAGGGGCTTTTTGGTCATTTAACATTTTAATCTAATTAAAATTAAAGATAAGCTTTAAGTTGGCCAAATCAAATTAGCACATCTAAGCTTAATTAAATCATGTCATGTGTACAAATAATAATTAGCCATATTTCATAATAATTATGAAAAAGTTTATCAATTAATTAATTATTCAAATATTTAACAATTAAATATCTAAATAATTAATTAATATAATTATTATTATATATGTATTTTTATTTACAATAAATAACAAATACATATGTTAATGGCATGTGTCAAAGTCTCATTTGACGATTAATTAATGTGTATCTAATCGAATTATGTATCAAATACAAATACACAATAATTACGCTTGACAAAAAATGTCCTTATGCATGTGTTATCGTTTAACAGATTAAACGATCCGAATTAACTCATTTAATCTGGTGAAGTATTATGAATAATCAGTATTATTCATATCACGTTGCCCAAGTGCTCAACGAGTACACTTCATATTGTGGGACTCTCTAAGTTTAGGTTTATCCGTCATGAAATCCAATTTCGTGTCCATAATCCACCCACTCATGGATTATGACGACCACGGATAATCTCGCTAAACTATGCAAGTCGAGGTCATTACATACGTATAATCCCTATGTCACAGGCTTTCCATATTATACCTGGGGTATAGATAAAAATGTCAAACCCGTTCGGTATAATATAGTCGACTTTCAATTTACGATCTCTAAATAACACTCAAAACTAATTTCTGAAATTATACCACTGCCATGGATTTACTAGATCGTAAACACGTGGGGATGTCTATGCCCTGTACACAGGACTGACGGATTCTATCTTGATACGCACTGGATATCATGAGCATCAGTCCACACCCAACGAACAGGTGGAGGTCTGATCATAAATAGATCATTGACATGACTGCCATCAAAGTGTGGATGATAACTCATATATCCCACTGTGGTATCTCAAGTCAAAGGACCACTATGCTCGCTCAATTCGTGAAGATTCCAATTGACGTTGGTGTACCATCTATTAAGAAATCTTCAGTGAGTCATTCAGTGTCTTATCAAATAAACATCTACATGTCTATACAAGTCTCCCGAGACTCATGGTTCATTGGGATAAACCATCGGACCAAGTCACGAAATACGACATGTACTGGTCTCAGCGGATTTTACTAACCGACCAGAGTTAGTAAATCTTGACCAGGAACTTTATTTAAGGATATACATCTTATAGTGTGCTTCCCAAACTACGTTGTAACTGCACACTATATTGTAAATCCTAGGGTCTTTGTCTAATATACACGTATCACTAAACCAGATTTAGTTTCGATCTAATCATAATCAGATATGTAATCGTAATTAGATCGAATAAGTGTATAAAAGACAAGGGTGCTACCATTAAATTAGTAATATTATGGAAAATAGAATTGCTCGTATTCATGAATCGGACATAAATACGATCCGGATTGGCACTCCGAACACCAACTCTGACAGGACAGGTGTAGCTATAATTGGAATTTGATCTTAATGAATTTGGAATTACTTAGTTGACATATAAATATGGTTGATTAATTTATTCTTAATGTTTTCACATGACCATCGAAAAAGGCATCTGGATATCTTAGTGTTCCATAGGAAAGCCAATTCATCTTTAGAATAATATTGGGTGCATTCACAATCCTGAATGTTTTCTTCTCATTCATTTCCTTCAAAATCACCATAGATATATTTTTTTTCTTTAGTTTTAATTTAAACTTAATTCAAAAATCAAATTTTAATTTCAATTAGATACTTGTAGTTAATTAGTTGTAAGGATTAGTAAAGTAGGTAATAAGTCATCGTGGGATCGATAACTTTTATAATACTTGAGCGATACGTGTGCTTGCATAACTTGTGAAAATCACGATCAAGTTTTTGGCGCCGTTGCCGGGGACGTATTTTATCTTTCATTTTTAATTTTGAGATTAGGAACTTTACTTGTTACCTAAATATTTTTCTTTTCGTCTAAATTTTATTTCAGGTTATTGGGCAACTACAAGAGAAGAAGCTGAAGCTGTGAACTCCTTCCACTTGACCTAAAAATCGAAAGAACCATCCGACAGTTGAGAGTCAACATGCAAGAAGACTAAGAGGCACAACTCAACATGAACAATCGGGAACCGGAACCCTTGGAAAAAGCACCACCAATTCTCATTCGGGATAGGACAATCCATGTGGTTGACGATTTCATCTCATGTATTTTCCTGCCACCCCCGCCCACAAACATATGTGACATCAAGACATGCATTCAGATGATCCAGCAGTTGATGCAGGGGGTGGTGCACTTAAAGAACCAAACACCCACATCAGTAGCTTTTTGGAAGTGTGTGATCATTGAACTACAACTGATGGGCAGAGGAAGCAACGCAGTTGTGAGCTTTTCCTTACTCTTAATGAGATAGAGATAATGGATGGCTCAATTAACTACCAGCAGGGTCCATCACGACTTGGCCAGACTTGACGATAAAGTTCCTCACAAAATACTTTCCCCCAGCCAGAATTGTAAGATTAAGAAATGACATCATATCCTTCGTGTAATATGACTCTGAAACTCTTTACGAGGCATGAGAAAGATACAAGGAGCTGCTACAGAAGTGCTCCCATCATGAGATTATCAAATGGCCGCAAGTATAAACTTTCTACATTGGGTTTAATGGGATGATAAGGTTCACAATGGATGCAACCGCGGAAGTTGCATTAATGGGAAAATGGGAACATCAAGCATATGATCGAATAGAAGAAACAACAAACAATAATTCATTGTGGCCAACAGAGAGGAATATTCCCCAACGAGTATCAGACGTCCACGAGGTCGGGCTCAATACAGTTCTTAGTGCCAAACATGACCAAATATACAAATGCATAAATGCCAAGAGTATGCAAGCTATAAATAAAGTTGGCGTCATAAGCGCATGATATATGGGAGGACAGAATGGGGAGTTACACACTCAATATGGTGAGTCGGTAAACTATGTTAACAACTTTAACAGGCCATGCCACAACCCCTATTCAAACAGCTACAATCCTGGGTGGAAAGATCACCCTAATTTTGGATGGAAAAATAACCAAGGGACATGACCACATGTCAGATCACATGGCCCACAGCAGAACAGAGAGACCACTCAAGAAAGAAAGCCACCCATGGAAGAACTACTGATACAAGTGGTAAGTAACAACAAGCTTCTCACTAAGTAGAGCGTAGAAATGCCAATAACAATGCTAGATTAAAAACATTATTCCACAGCCAAGCCGCGTCTTTGAAAACATTGGAGAATCAATTGTGACAGTTGGCAAGTGGTCAGAACTATAGACCATTGTGTGCCCTTTCGAATGATACATAACCTAATCCAAGAGGTCTGAATAGTGAGTCTTGCAAGGCTATCACACTAAAGAGGCAGCCTGCAGAGAATGTGGTAGAACCTACAAAATAAAAGAGGAGAGAGGAATGAGATACTAAAGAGGCAAACCTTAAAAATTATCCACCTCATTCATTCCCTCAACGTTTGCAACAACACAAGCTAGATAAGCAGTTTTTAAGGTTATTAGAGATATTTAAGAAACAACATATCAACATTCATTTCGCCAATACATTAGAGAAAATGCCCGGCTATGTGAAGTTTTTGAAAGACATCATGTCAAAGAAAAGGAAGTTGGACGAGTTTGAAACTGTATCACTCACAGAAGAATATAATGCCATCTTGCAGAAGAAACATGCACCCAAGATGAAGGATCATGGTAGCTTTACCATACCATGTACCATTGGCAACCACTACTTTGGTAAGATATTATGTGATTTGGGTGCGAGCATCAACCTAATATCGATGTCTACTTACCAGAAATTGGGTTTGGGATAGGTGAGACCAACTAGTGTTACGCTGTAGCTAGCAGATAAATCCCTCACCTACCATCGTAGAAAAATAGAGGATGTGTTGGTAAAAGTGGACAAGTTCATCTTCCCCGCGGACTTCATCAGTTTAGATATGGAGGAGGAAAATGAAGTCTCAATCATCCTTAGACGACCTCTCTTAGCAACAGGCAGAACACTGATCGATGTATAGAAGGGTGAGCTGACCATATGAGTGCAGGATCAATAGGTGACCTTTCAAGTCTTCAAAGCAATGTCGTGTTTGCAAGATGATAAGTTCCATAAGATAAAGAGTATTGGAGATACAAAACTAGAAATAGTCAACAAGGGTCACCACAATAATAGCCATGAGATGAGCCCACCGAAGACACTTAGTGCAGATAAGAGAAATGAAAGGGTTCATATGTATGATTGTGACCCAACACCTCTTGTGAGAATTGATCCGAAGACAGAGACATCTGATGAGCCGTTGGCAGATCCCGGGGGATATTATATGGAAAGAACACCGCAGCAAGACACTCAGATTTTGCCATCCTATAGGAAACATAAGAGTGAGCATTGGGCGGTCTTATCTCAGTCAACTGAGCTTACAATGGAACCACCATGACCAATTGGAGGGTTACTTCTGGCTGAAGACGTTAAATTTAGTGCTAGCGGGGAGAGAACCCACAAGTTTATTTTTAGTTTCTTTAATTAATTAATTTTTTATTTATTTTTATTGTTCTATTTATGTGTTTAACAATATTGCATGTTTAATTATGCAGATACTAGCACAACCCAACAAGTTCACGTAACCAAAGTCTGACTAAAAGCTGAACCAGAAGCGCGTCGCGATGCGGGACCTAAAGAGTTGTGACGCTACGTAGTCCAAAATTGAGGCAGAGAGTTGATGACATTGGGCATCGGGATGCACATCACTATACGTCACGAAGCGGACCTAAGGGAAACAAAGGATGGTACACCTCATGCACGGTATGATTTCTATTGACCTCCAGAATCCCACTGTCTCTTGTTGGAGGCTTCCTCACCGTCCTATCTCTAAGCATGGTGTCTTCTCCCACGCTGAGATCTCTACCCTTAGCCTTAAAAATATCCCAAGTCACCCTCCCCAAAGTAGGGGCTAATACTGGATGATTTCGGGGTTCGCCCATCTTCACGCCTCTCCCAAGGCTCATATACTGGCGCGACACTGGCCACGACCACCGACCTGACCATGCATGGGTTTCTTCTCCCATCCTCTCGCTCCTCTTCTCCATCAACTACTCCATTCCCACTAGCAATTTCTTCCCTCTAAAGATTAGGCCTCACATAAGCCTGTTCTCCAGACCTCTTTTCAAACTTCTCAACTTTCTCTATAATGGCCTTCATGAAGGTTTGAGTCGTCTCCTATTCTTCTCTAGTCTTTTCACTTTCCACCCGTAAAGTCACCTCCATCTTCTCCATATATTCCACCGTTGAGGCCTCCGAAGCTCTATGATTCCTGTCTTCTGCCATCGTATTAGTGTATTTTTCTATTTTTTATAGTGATCTCCACAGACGGTGCCAACTATTGACGGTTGTTTTTTATTCGAAGGGCAAAGTAGAGAACTCACCCTTCGAATAAACCTCACTCGAACAATGAATTTATTTGGTTAGTAGGGGACCACACAAATTTGATAAAAGACAGATAAATCACAGAGACAAAGATTTACGTGGTTCGTCAGAGAGTGGCTCATATCTACGTCTATGAGAGAAAATAGGATATTTTATTATGCCTCGGGGTTAAGACCGACCCGAGATACAAATGAAGGGCACAAATACAATGATAAAACACCTCAGGTTTTGACAAGTTCAATATAACTCTTTCAAGTGGTCGGGTAAATGACCAGCTTTCTCTCTATATATATAGCTCTTAAGCTCTTGATTTTACAAGTTTAGAAATGTGAAATTTACTAATCCCTGAAATAGTGAATTGACCCCTTTATATAGGCTCCCAAAAATATTGTTCCACTGACCATGATGTCAGATCACGTCACTTATCCATCATCACTACAGTAACTCTCCTCAACCACCCTCAAATCTAACCAATCAGATTAGCTCAATCCTATGCCACTATATCAACTTATATGAGTCTCTAGTGGCCTATGGCGGCTCTGCTATGCCACTGCCCTGCCACTACACCGACCTATGTATAGCTAACAAAGGCTTCTTCCAATGAGAACCGTTATTATCCCTCTGTCATCATTAGCCTTCTGGAAGTACATATTCTCAGTTAAGACATACGTCATATGGCTTCAATATTGGTTGGCTTGTGATCCCATCTTCGTTCATCGGGTCAGGATACCGAGGAAGATGATACTTATCAAAACCATGTCTCAACTCTTCAACTTGGTCGGGCTCATACGTAAGGACATCATCGGGTCGGATCTTACAAATATCAGACAACCGAAATCCCTCTCTTCATGTGGTCGGGTCAGTATCACAACTTGTTTCGTCTTCAACATGCTCTTCCATTGGGAGAACTTCTCTAGACCATGTGGTCGGGCCTACCTACCAAACCTCATCTCTTTCTAAGCCCTTGAACCTTTTCCATCTACTTTCGGTTCAGTATAATCTCTCTTATACTCATCCTTAGTATATGGACCTTCCTCGGGGATCAACATGATCTAACAGAAATACCACCAGAAAGGAAGAAAATTATAGTAAAATATGGTTTAATGAAGGTATTATGATGGTTTTATGGTAGCTAAGCATAATTGATTGCATAATCGGTTCATAACTTGGTTAAATAGTAGTTCACAATATTGCAAATATTTTTATCATTGGTTTTTTTGAGTGTTTATTTCTTATAACTTTATTCTTATGAGAATGCAAGATGATTCAGATTGGTCAACGTTAGGATTGAAACAAGTATGTCATTATTCGAGAATGATAGTTTAAATTTTATTGTAATAGGTGGCACCCTTATGTTGTTTTTTAGGATCAAAGATTGACACTGATGAGAACAACATATGAGATTGTGAATGCTCCTGAGAAGGGACCTGTTTATGTAGAAGATCTTCCTGAAGAAGAACAAGTGGTGTCACTGGTAATTTCAACCACCATTATTTAGATGTGATTATCTGATCATCATTTTAATGTTGTTGTAATATTCTTTTTTTTTTTTTTTTTAGTTTTGTTGGTTATAACATGCTACATAGCATCTGCACCTCTACTTTTTTGTTTCTAATATAGTGGTTGAGCACATCCATTACTTTTTTTCTTCTAGTTCTTGTTCATCATTATATTGGTGGCATTGTATTTTAATTTTGGTTCTAATATATTGATATGACCACCTCATATGTGTGTGTATTCATATGTTAATTTTATCATGCCTTCAAATTAAAACTCCCATACAATACTATCTACATCTGAATTATTTGAGGATCTTGATGAAAGTGTGACACATGTGGCACCAACGCATTGATCAATCATCTTTTAGGAAATTTTCTAATTCATTAATGTATTTATAGGATGTCCCAATAAAGGACATGTCTCTTAATATGTGACTGTTAGGAAAGACACAAATTGAAGGGATATGTCCCTTAGAGTGAAAGGTTATAACCATTTAAGTTGTAAGGGTGCATTAAAGAGATATAACATTTTAAAGGATTGCATCATTAAGCCTAAAGGTATATCTTTAATGGCTTCCATCTATCTCTATAAATAGAACCCTTATGTTATTCGTTTGGAATTCACTTGAAAAAAATAATTGTTAAAGTCTAGAGAGAGTTTCCACCATTTCCAAGTTCAAGTTCTTGAAGAAATGAGTGTCTCTTCAGCAAGATGCAATCAAGTTATCCTGGGAGAACGTTAGCCACAAGCAAACCGTAGAGCACCGAGACGGGGCTAATAATTTCTTCAGGACATAGACATCTCGACTTGATTAAGTTAATCATCTTCTACAATAATTTTCAGGTTTTCTAAGTCTCCATTTAAGTTTTATTGAATGTATAACATTAAAAATTTGATTGTATGATGCATGTTTAAATTGATTAATAACACATTATCACCAAAAATCTTTAGAACTTAGTAATTTACATTTGTTGCTAACTCTGTTTTTGCATGTTTTAATATTCTTATTCCTGGAAAATGTGTTATGTGCATGAAAATTACGTAAGGAAATTCGAACTCCCGATAAACGCATAAGGAAAAATCCTATATTTCACAGTTTTGTTCGAACACGTCTTGTAATATAGATATACGCATAGAGTAATATTAACTTAGTAAAATCATAAATTGAACTTTTGTAACTTGGTAGTATATGTTTAAGTTAATATTAGGGTATTTAACTATCACAAGCATACATCTAGTCTATAATGTGATAAAGTTGAAAATTATTTATTGATTGATTGTTACATACTTGGTTGAGAATTTAAAGTATATCACAAAAAACTAGGTCCGAGTTATACATGAGTAATTCCTTCCAAGCTTGATTGATTTTATACCTTATATAATTGTTATACCTTAAACTTGAAAATTAAAGTGTAACACTAAAAATTGAATGCCTAAGATTTTCTATTGAGAAAGTGATTAAGGAAATCTTCACCAAGGCGATAGAGCCTAAGTGGATAAAGACTTAAATTGTTACATCGGATCCTCTTATCCTCTCAGAATTTTCCTTTATTCAGGTATCATAAAAAATTTCGGTCACAAATTCAAGGACTTGTATTATTTGGTACCACTATCCAAAATAATAACAAGTAGATTTTAGTGTGGCACTTAAAAAGGATCATAAAGTTGATCTTTGTATGATTTGTCTTGTACAATTTTCAATTACACATGGCTAGTGGAAGTATCATAGTAATGGTCGCTCATGGAGAGAAACTGAATTAGTTTGGTAAGGAAAACTTCAAATAGTGACAGAGTAAAATATTGTTCTACTTGACAACACTTCAGTTGACTAAATATCTCAAGTAAGATCCTCCGGGTCCTGTGGAGGGAGAAACATATATTGTTAAGCAACTGCGAGTTGAGGCATGGTCGCAAGGCGACTTCTTATGTAAGAACTACCTCTTGGGAGGACTTGACAATACCATGTATAATTTGTACCAAGGCATGACTTCTGCGAAGATTCTCTGGAAATCTCATGAAAATAAGTTACAAAACGAGGATGTCAGACAAAAGAAATTTATCGTGGGTAGGTTTCTGGACTACAAAATGGTAGATTCAAGGACAGTAATGTCTCATTGGGTGAAATACAGTTGATCATTCAAGAAATATTGGATGAGGGAATTGTTAGGTTTATCTAGGTCCCAAGATCAAACAAGCAATGAAAATCATGTGTGAATACATCAATGGAGGTAGCGGAATACTCACATCGATCGGTTGAGTCGATTTGAAGACGAATGAAGCCAAAACTCCACTGCCTTGGTCACGCCCACTGGTGCAGAATTCTTCACAGGTTTGAGCAGTTTCGGATCTCATTTTGAAGCTCCAAATCGTCGAATGGATCCCGCCTCATGGGTGAACCTCCCTAACACCTTCGCAATAGTCGTAAGTGTGCTAGCACTTGCGTTTTCACCATGAAAACCACTCATTGCTTCCCTTGAAGCTCACGGCAGTGTGAGCTGTGAAGAAGAAAGAAAAACAGCCCCTTGGGCGTGTATTGATTGAGAGAAAAGGAGGAGAAGTGTTATGGTTGACTTATGTAATGAATTACAAAATGCTTTATATATTTTTCCAAAAAATATAAGCATTTACCATTTTTATTTATCAAATAAAATAAATGGTAATGGCTTTCTCAACCACCACACACTATTCCAACAACACCCATCACTATTCAATGTAACTTTATCAAAGTGACTTGATGTGTGTCTATCAATCAATCAACTCAATCACATCAATCAATCACATCACTCAAAGTGACTTTTGATTTGACGCTTGATGTGACGAATGATTTGACGCTTGATGTGACTTGCGTCGCCGCACTCGAATTCGAAATATGAATGCGCTCGCAATCACACTCGGGCTTGGGTTCACTAATTCTCAATTAGCGAATTTCCGTCGCGTCGTAATTAAATGATTACGCCTAGCGAATTCACTATTTACGTCGCTAACGAATTAATTCTAAATTAATTCGTTCGCCCGAATTAAAATCTAATTTTAATTCCGCGTCGAAATCTAATTTCGTTTAATATATCGAATATATTAATTTATCGATTAATTCCAAATTAATCGTTATCTCTCTCTAGACGATATTTTATCCTAGATAAAATATCTCGTAATTAATCCTAGATTAATTTTCTCTCTCTTCTATATAATCCTAGATTATTAATGAGTGCGAGTTATGCGTCATCGATGCATTATCGGGAAGCGACCCATGAGATCCCCGGATAAGTCGGCAGTAAATACGGTCGTCGGAGTATCCGAATCACGTACGTACCAAGTACTACGTTCTACCGATTTACGAGACAAGATCGGCTTCTAGCAAAGCACGAAGTCTACCGAATTCTCCGGTCATATTCATCTAAGAATATTTAAGATCTATATCAAGCGTAGTATACCAAGTATTATGTATATCGGCCCAGTATCGGATAGTCATGTGCTAGGGCTGGGGCTGGATAAGTGTCTGCCCCGTCCGAAGCACATGTCGGATGTCTGGTAACTAGTCTCTATAATCGGATATACATGACCTTGTCATAATATCCCGATGGCCGGCCAGTACTTAAGAGCACTAATATCGTATCCTGCGTGACATCATCTCCACTATGACTGGAGTGATACTTCCGTCTTGACATCACACCCAATACTCTACGATTCTTAATATACCCAGCATTGGCATACACAGAACCGGTTAGAGTCCTGGACGACCTCAACTAAAGCATATTGATTGTCGTAAGCATTAGCGGTGCAAGTCTCAGGTTAAGACCATACACACCTACCCTGATGTCGGACTCCCATAGACACATAGTCATAATACCAATGGGATTCCGAGGGGTCTATCCAGAGCGAAGCTGTTTCCCGTACCATCGGTGAAACACAACCTCCTATCGCACTTGCATAAGTATCCAATACTTATATATATGAGAACTATGTCGTTGTGCCCTCACAACGCGCACAAGTGCAATACTAGCCTATTCCGCATTATCGATGTCCAGTCTCGATAATACTCCGGCTAGGGATATTTAATGATTAATCCTTCGTGGACTGATACTGTCTCATATCATTCTCAATCCAGGAACTAATCATAGGGACCTCTCTTCATTTATATATCTAAGGTGATCTAATCACAAATGATGAGAGTGCAATTTCCTTGTCACATAGTTAATTTGTACAACAACACTATGATCTGTACAAATAGTGACGCTATGGGTCATATTATCCAACAGGAATGAACTATCTGAGACGTTTCAGGTTGTCATAATTATTGAAAAATTACCTCCATCATGGAATGACTTCAGAAGTTATCTGAAACACAAGAAGTAGCATATGAGTCTTAAAGACCTGGAAGTTCGGTTACAAATCGAAAAGGACAACATGAAGTCCGAGAAGGCTAGCTACAAGACTATGAAGTCTAAGGTCAACATCGTCGAGGGTGGAAAGGGTAACAGAAAGAGAAAAAATAGTGGAGTTGATTCTTCCCAAGCAAACAAGAAGTTCAAGAGGAAGTGCTACGTATGTGGTAAAAGCGGTCACATGGCGAAGGATTACAAAAATAAGAAGTTTCAAGACAAGGGCAAGAAAAAATTGAGGCACATGTCACTAAAGATGAGCTGCTAACTGATGAGATCTCAGAGTTGAACCTCTGAATAGTTGTAAGTGAAGCCAATTTGGTAGGACACCCGAGAGAATGATGGGTAGACATGGGGGCTACTCGTCATATCTGTGCTGACAATAAAATATTTTCCTCATATTAAAAGGTCGATGGTGGCAATCATCTGACTATGGGAAACATGTCTACCTCCAGAGTCTTTGGACAAGGCACAGTGGTTCTGAAGATAAAATCCGGGAAAGAGCTTACATTGAAGAATATTTTTCTTTTTCCTGATATTCGAAGAACTTGGTTTCAAGTTCACTCCTTAGCAAGAATGGTTTTAAGCTTGTATTTTACTAACAAACAATGATGTCTATATAGGAAAATGATACCTCACCGAGGTTTTTTTCAAGTTCAATATAATGACTGTCAATCGACACAGTGCTAATAATAATAAAGCTACATATTATTGAGTCATAAAATATATGGCATGGTAGGTTGGGGCATATTAATTATGATACAATGCGTAAATCAATTAACATGGACCTTATACCTAAATTTATAATTGATAACCAACATAAATGTGAAGCATGTGTATTCCATAGAATGAAGTTCTGAATCCTTGGAACTTATACACACCGATGTGTGTGATATGAATGTTGTGTAAACAAAAGTCGCTAAATAATACTTCGTCACTTTTGTCGATGATAACACAAGATTTTGCTATGTGTATTTGCTGATGAGAAAAGATAAAGCTATTAAGAGCTTTATACACTAAAAGAATGAAGTTGAAAATCAACTTGGCAAGAAACTTAAAAAAATCAGGAGTTATAGAGGAGATGAATATGTGTCACCATTCGGTGAATATTGTTCCAATCATGGAATTTTTCATGAAACTATTAATCCTTATTCGCCTCAATAAAACGGGATTGCGAAATGCAAAAATCGACCGTTGAAGGAAATGATGAATGCCATGTTGATAAGCTCAGGTTTACCCCGGAATTTATGGGGGGAAGATTGGACAAGACACAATATGAATTATGAAAAAGTCACGTACCTTCCAATAAATATCTGAAAGTCTGGGGGTGTCTCGCCAAAGTGATAGTTCCTAAATCTAAAAAGGTTAGAATATGACCAAAAACTGTTGATTCTATATTTATTGGATATGTTCACAACAGTAGAGCATATCGATTCTTGGTACTAATTTGAAATTTCTGACATCTATCCAAATATGATAATTGAGTCAAGGAATGTGACATTCTTTGAAGAGATATTTCCTTATAAAGAAAAACAAAGAACAATGTCTCTCAAAAGAACCATTGATACTGCTACAAGTAAAGTTAACCAAAAATCAAATCAATATGAAAATATTGATGAAAATGAACATAGATGTAGCAAAAGATTAAGAACGTCTAAGTCATTTAGACTTGATTTTCTGACATTACTTTTAGAAAACGAGCCTCAAAGTTATAAAGAAGCAATGTCTTCTTCAGAGACATCTTTGTGGAAAGAATTTATCAATAGCGAGATTGATTCTATCCTTCAAAACCATACTTGGAAATTGGTTGATCTTCCTCCACGTTGTAAGCCGCTGGGTTACAAATGGATTTTGAAACGGAAGATGAAGCCGGATGGATCAATGATAAGTTCAATGCAAGACTTGTCATAAAAGGTTATAGACAAAAATAATACCTTTCTTAATTTGATATATATTCACAAGTGACCTGTATTACTTCAATAAGAATGCTTATAACCATAGCAACTATATTTGGTCTTGAAATATATCAAATGGATGTAAAGATGACATTATTAAATCGTGAAATGGATGAGGAGATTTACATGGAACAACCAGAATATTTTGATATTCCTGGACAAGAACACAAGGTGTACAAACTTATAAAATCCTTATACGGATTAAAATAAGCACCTAAACAATGTCATGAGAAATTTGACAAAGAAATATTGTCAAGTGGATTCAAAATCAATGAGTGTGATAAGTGTGTCTACACTAAATCAACTCAAAAATGATATGTCATTGTGTGTCTCTACGTAGACGATATGTTGATAATTGGTAGCAATCATGAGATGATTAAGTCTACCAAAAAAGTATTGACTAGTAAATTTGACATGAAAGATTTAGGAGTAGCTGATGTGATCCTAGGAATTAAGATTTCTAGAACATCAGAGGGATATATATTATCTCAGGCTCATTATGTTGAGAAAATACATGAGAAATATAACAAATGAGATCTAAACATAGTTAGAACTCATGTGGACCTAACTATCCATTTGTCAAAGAATACTGGTTCGAGTGTATCACAATTAGAGTATTTGAGAATCATCAGAAGTCTGATGTATCTCACAAATCGCACACGACCAGATATCGCTCAAGCTATAAATAGGCTTAGTAGATATACGAGTAATCCAAGACATAACCACTGGAAAGCCATAGTAAGAGTTTTGAGGTATCAGAGAGAAACTTCAAAATATAGTCTGCATTATACGAGATTTTCTACTGTTCTAGAAGGATACAGCGATGCTAACTGAATATATGATACAGTGGATTCCAAAACCACTTGTGGATTTGTTTTCACACTTGGTGGTGTAACTGTGTCATGGAAATCCTCAAGGCAAACGTGCATTGTCAGGTATACTATGGAGTCTGAGTTCATAGCTTTAGTGGAAGAAGCGGAAGAAGCAGAGTGCCTTCGAGATTATAAGAGTGCATTGAAGAAATATAACCTTTTACAGGATTGCATCCTTAAGCCTAAAGGTATTTCTTCAATGATATCCCTCCAACTCTATAAATAGAACTTTTAGGTTATTCATTTGGAATTCACTTGAAAAACAAAAGAATTGATTGTTAAAAGTATATAGAGAGAGTTTGCACTATTTCCAAGTTCAAGTTCTTGAAGAAAGGATTGTCCCTTCAATAAGAAACAATCAAGTTATCATGGGAGAACGTTAGCCACAAGTAAACCGTAAAGCACCGAAACGGGGCTAATAAGTTCTTAAGGATAGAAACATCTCGACTTGATTAAGTTAATCATCTTCTATAATAATTTTTAGGTTTTTCTAAGTCTCCATATTTAAGTTTTATTGAATGTATAACATTAAAAATTTAATGTATGATACATATTTAAATTGATTAATAACACATTATCACAAACACTTCTTACAAACAATAGAGAGAATAGAAACTCGGTTGAATGGAAAATCACCAAATAATGTTCATGAACCTTTTCATTGTTAATGTTCATAGTAAGTCTTTATCAAACTGATGAGTGGTAAAACTATCACTATTTCCCACTCATTTAACTTATTATTTTGTATAGTTTCTTAAGTTTTGTGAATATTTTGATGTGTTTTGTGTTATTTTGTAGATAAATAAAGTTTCAGGATATTCTGGAGGTGATTTGGAGCAAAACTGTGAAATTTGGTGAAATTTGGCAAATATGGTATTTTGGTAATTTTGGGCATCTCGACACCGAAACCCTTGGCATCCCGACCTCTAACGTGTACCGGAGACTACTAATATGTGCCAGGTCAACAAGTCAAAGTTGCCAAGTTTGACTTTGCTAACGTGCACCATGCCACGTGTCATCATCACAAGCAATCTGCTAACGTGCACCGCATGTCACGTGTCAAAAATTCAACGAGCCGTTTTTTTTAAGCCACCATGCCACGTGTCGAAAATTCAGCGATCCAAAAAAATATATATATATATCAGAAAAATAATAATAATAAAGAATTGAATTTTTTTGCCTATAAATTGAGTTTGATTTCTTAAGTTTCAAATGTACCTCATCCTCAGAAATCCTTATAAATAAATTGAGAGTTCTCTTCTTTAGTTTCTTTTATTTAGTTTTATTTACGTTTGTAGTAGTAATTCTCTTCTATAAATAGTAGTTTCCATTCATCCATGAGGAGCTAACTTCTCCATGCTGAGGTAAAAAGGTAATTCTTTTACTTTTGTTATTTAGATTAATCTCCCTTAAAATATAATATATAAACTAATTAAAACCTGAATTAATAAAGGATACCGCCATTCCGGACGGTTGGTTATTCAATTTAAATTGGTTAAACCTGACTTAATGAGGATACCGCCATACTGGACGGTTGGTTTAAGTTTATATTTCTGTTCCGCCTTATGGCTGTATATTTGAATTTGACTAAATTAGGATACCGCCATTCCAGACGGTTGATTTAAAATATCACAAGATTATATATATTGTTTTATGAGAGATATCTAAATAGTGAATAGTAGAAGTTAATTCATTTTACCTTAGCATTTCTTTTTATTACTTTTCAGTAATTTCATTTTATGTCTTTTAAGTTTATATCAACTTTAGCTATGTGTTTTAACTAAATTAAATATCTAGGGTTGTGATAAAATCTAATATCATCGGTTTTAAAAAGGATTAGATTATAGTTTGGGTAATTAAAGAGTTATTTGTTGAGTTATAATCTTAATGCCTTTTTATTAACTGATCACTAATAAAATTGAATAGATAAACCTAAAATGAACTAGACATAGGGATTTTAAGTTTAAAGACCTTATACTCAACAACCACGATCTTCTTTAAGGATAGATAAACCTTTAATAGATTTCCTTACAGGATAGGAATATACATGTTGGGCGGGGGTAATCATAATTGGAATTCAAACTTAATGAATCTAGGTAATTTGGTTGACATAGACATATGATTCAATTGAATTAAACTAGGTATTTGTAAATGACCATCGGAAGAGGCTTTTACATAATTTAATATTCCAGATTAATAAATCAATATTTACCCAACTATGATTTAACTACTTCATCTTTTAATTAATATGGGAAGAATTCACAACCCTAAATAGTTTTAATTCTCATTAATCTACTCTCAATTTCTTTTACTTGTTTTAAATTTAGAATCATCATTATCCTTTCAAACAACTTGTTAGATATTAGTAATCACTTGACCTCATAAAATTAATAGAATAGATATTAAGTCCTCGTGGGATTGATACTTTTTATACTACTTGAACGATATGTGCGCTTGCGTTATACGTGTGTGATTACGCCGGTCAAGTTTTTGGCGCCGTTGCCGGGGACTTCTTTATCTTTTACTATTAGTTTAGGGGTTAGATACGTTACTTGTATCTAATTTTCTTTTTACTTATTGTTTTCGTTTTGTTGTGTTTCAGGTTATCAGAATCTTAATGAGACGAACCAGAAGCTTTGAACTACGACCGCTTGACCCATAAATTGAAAGAACCATCAGACAGTTGAGAAGGGAAAGGAGACAAGGCCAAGAAGCAATTGTTAATATGGAACCAGAACCTTTGGAGATTGCACCACCAATTCCCATTCGAGACAGAACCATTCCGGTGGTTGATGGCCTCATTTCATGTATTGTACTTCCTTCTTTACCAGCGAATGCAGGTGACATCAAAACTTGCATTCAGATGATTCAGCAATCAGTGTAATTTGGGGGAAAAGCAACTGAAGATCTTAATACCCACATCAGCAACTTCCTGGAAGTTTGCGGCACTTTCAATTACAACCGAGAAGCTGAAGAAGCAATGAGACTGCGTGTTTTTCCATACTCCTTGAAGGACAGAGCTAAAGCTTGGCTACATTCACTTCCAGCAGGTTCTATCAGGACTTGGAACACCTTAGCCACCAAATTTCTTGCAAAGTACTTTCCACCAGCCAGAACTGGAAAACTAAGGAATGACATCACATTTTTGTACAACAAGAATCAGAAACTCTCTACGAAGCTTGGGAAAGGTACAAAGATTTGCTCAGGAAATGCCCTCACCATGAGATTCCAAAATGGCTTCAAGTCCAAACATTCTATAATGGACTTTCTGGAATAATGAGAACCATAATTGATGCTGCTGCTGGAGGAGCATTGATGGCAAAAGGAGAAGATCAAGCTTGGGACCTAGTCGAAGAAATGGCCAACAACAATGCCTTGTGGCCAACAGAAAGAAGCATGATTCAACGAATTGTTGGAATTTATGAGGTTGGAGCCAATTCAGCAGTCAGTACCAAACTAGATCAAATATGCAAATTCATGGAGACTCTCGGTATGCAAAGCAACATTGGAACCACAAATTCACCATATGGAGAAGCACCAGAACAAAATCAACAACAGAAGAAACGGTGAATTATGTCAACAATTTCAACAGACAGGGGAACAATCCATATTCCAACACCTACAATCCAGGGTGGAGGAATCATCTCAATTTCTCATGGAGCAACAATTCAGGGCAAAAAAACTATCCACCATCTGGATTCCAGGAACAGAACAAAAGCCAGGAGTTTGAAAAAGACCCAGAAATGAAAGATTGGCTTGCAGAGATGTTCAAAAAACAACAAGCAGCATATTATGCTATTTCAAAACCAATCTGCTTCCATCAAAGCACTGGAGAATCAAATTGGACAACTAGCCAATGCTCAGAGTTACAGACCACCAGGAAATTTTCCCAGCAATACAGATGCAAATCCGAGGAACCGAGGGAAGGAGCAATGTCAAGCCATCACCTTGAAAGTGGTTACTGAAATCAACAAGATGTTGGAATCAAGGCAACCGTTGAAGATATTCCAAAAGAAGCAAAGAAACAGATGGAGGAAAAAGAAATAAATGAAAAAGAAACAAAGGAAAAAGAACAGATCACTCCACCTCCACATTTTCCTCAATGTCTTCAGAAAAGCAAACTGGACAAGCAGTTTGCTCGATTCTTGGAGGTTTTCAAAAAGCTACATATCAACATCCCTTTTGCAGAAGCTTTGGAACAAATGCCCAGTTATACTAAATTCATGAAAGACATTCTTTCACGAAAATGGAGATTGGGAGATTATGAGACAGTAGCATTATCAGAAGAATACATCGCCATCATTCAGAGAAAACTTCCCCCAAAGTTGAAGGATCCTGGAAGTTTCACCATTCCTTGCATCATAGGAGAACATAACTTCGGTAAGGCTTTATGTGATTTAGGTGCAAGTATTAATTTAATTCCTTTTTCCATTTACAGGAAACTGCAAATTGGAAGAAGCAATGCCTACCTCAGTTTCACTACAACTTGCTGATAGAACGCTCGCATTTCCAAGAGGAGTTGTTGAAGATGTGCTGGTTAAAGTTGATAAACTCATTCTCCTAGCAGACTTCATTATCCTTGACATGGATGAAGACAAAGATGTGCCAATCATCCTGGGAGACCATTCTTAGCAACAGGTCGAACAATGATTGATGTACAAAAATGAGAACTGACCATGAAAGTTCAGGACCAAGAAGTTACCTTCAATGTTTTCAAAGCCATGAAATTCCCAAGTGAAGAAAAGAGAAGAATAATTCAGAAATTGAGATTGAGTTGTTGATAGTATCATTCATGATACTGATACAGTTCCTACGGACAAACTTGAAGTTTGCATCACCAATATGATGAATAAACTGAGTTAGATGCTGAAATTCTGGAATGTATCAACTATCTTGACAAGCCATTTCGTTTCAAAGTGACACAACCAATTGAAAGTTTGGAACTACCAAAGAAAGACGGATCAAGCCTTCGATTGAAGAACCACCACAGTTGGAGTTGAAGTTACTTCTGAGTCATCTCAAGTATGCATTTCTTGGAAAATCTTCTGAATTACCTGTTATTATTTCATCTTCTCTAACATTGGAGCAGAAAGAAAAGTTATTGAGAGTGTTACGAGAGCATAAGAAAGCCATTGGCTGGACTATAGCAGACATTCGAGGCATTAGTCCATCATTCTGCATGCACAAGATCCTGATGAACGATGAGTACAAACCCACAGTAGAACATAAACGGAGACTCAATCCAATCATGAAGGAAGTTGTGAAGAAAGAAATCATCAAATGGTTGGATGATGGCATCATCTACCCTATTTCAGACAGCAGTTGGGTAAGTCCTATGCAGTGTGTGCCGAAGAAATGAGGAATTACTGTGGTTACCAATGAAAAGAATGAGCTAATCCCAACAAGAACGGTGACTGGATGGAGAGTATGTATGGACTATAGGAAGCTGAACAAAGCCATGAGGAAGGATCATTTTCCGCTACCATTCATTGATCAGATGCTGGACTAAATTGGCGGGACATGAGTTCTATTGCTTTCTGGATGGATATTCAGGGTACAATCATATTGCTATCGCCCCAGAAGATCAGGAGAAAAACACATTACATGTCCCTATGGTACTTTTGCTTTCCGCATGATGCCATTTGGATTATGTATACCCTTACCACATTTCAGCGTTGCGTGATGGCCATCTTCTCAGACATGCTGGAGCAGAGTATGGAGGTTTTCATGGATGATTTTTCTGTGTTTGGAGATTCTTTTGATCATTGTTTGCAAAATCTGGAACATGTGTTACAAAGGTGTGAAGATACAAATCTGATACTCAACTGGGAGAAATGCCATTTTATGGTGCAGGAAGGCATAGTTCTTGGACACGGATCTCACAAAAGGGAATCGAGGTAGACAAAGCAAAGATAGAGACAATTGAAAAACTACCTCCACCAACATCAGTCAAAGGAATTCGGAGTTTTCTTGGACATGCAGGTTTTTACAGGAGATTTATCAAAGACTTTTCCAAAATTGCAAAACCTCTTTGCAATCTTCTGGAAAAAGATGTGTCTTTCAACTTCACCAAAGAATGCCAGGAAGCTTTTGAGATCTTAAAACAGAAGCTGGTTTCTGCCCCCATCATAGTAGCACCAGATTGGACCCTTCCATTTGAGGTAATGTGTGATGTTAGTGATTTTGCTGTAGGTGCAGTTTTGGGACAACGCAAAGCAAAGATATTCCACACCATTTACTACTCCAGCAGAACTTTGAATGAAGCTCAGCTCAACTACACAACCACTGAAAAGGAGTTGCTTGCAGTTGTGTTCGCTTTTGAAAAATTTCGCTCTTATCTGTTGGGTCCCAAAGTGGTGGTCTACACAGATCATTCAGCAATCAAATACCAGATCACAAAGAAAGATGCCAAACCCATATTGATCCGTTGGATACTTCTTCTGCAAGAATTCGATGTGGAGATCAGAGACAGGAAATGAACAGAAAACCAAGTGGCAGATCATTATCGAGGCTCGAGAATGGAGAAACAGCTGGCAAAGAACTATCAATTAAAGAAACTTTTCCAGAAGAACAGTTGTTTTCCATAAAACAACAGGAAGTCTCTTGGTATGCTGACTATGTCAACTACATAGTATCAGGAAAATGGCCGTTGGAATGGACAACTCAGCAACGGAAGAAATTCTTCAAAGAAGTCAAACATTATATTTGGGATGAACCGTACCTGTTCAAACGATGTGCTGATCAATTACCGAGACGATGTGTTCCACATGAAGAAGTCAACAGTTTTTTGCAGCACTGTCATTCATCACCATACGGCGGACACTTCAGCGGGAATAAAACTGCAGCTAAAGTCCTTCAATCAGGTTTGTTCTGGCCCACTCTTTTTAAAGATGCTCACTTGTTTGTTCTTCAATGTGACAGATGTCAGAGAATGAGGAATATTTCGAGGAGAAATGAAGGACCGTTGCAAAATATTCTGGAAGTGGAGATATTCGATGTCTGGGGAATTGATTTCATGGGACCCTTTGTTCCATCATTCGGAAACATGTACATCTTGGTTGCTGTAGACTACGTCTCAGAATGGGTTGAAGCAATTGCACTACCATCCAATGATTCAAAAGTGGTGTTCAAATTCTTGAAAAAGAATATTTTAACTCGTTTCGGAACACCTCGTGCAATCATCAGTGATGGTGGCTCTCATTTCTGCAACAAATATTTTGATGCACTCCTATCCAAATACGGAGTTACTCACAAGGTTGCCACAGCCTACCATCCACAGTCAAATGGGCAAGTTGAAGTTTCAAACAGAGAAATCAAAAGAATCTTGGAGAGAACTGACCGGCGTAAACACACACGTATAACGCAAGCGCACGTATCGTTCAAGTAGTATAAAAATATCGATCCCACGAGGACTTAATTCCTACTATTGTTATTAATTATTGAATCTATTTATTTACAAATATCTAATTAAATGGAGAAGAGAATGATTGTTTGATTGGTTGAATGTGGTTTTGCACAATAAGTAAATAAATTAAAAGATAAAAGAAAATACTAAGGAAAATAACAAAAGACACAAAGATTAGGGTTGTGAATCATTCTAATATCATTTTAAAGATGAAGTAGTTATTTTATGTTTGTGTAATAAATTAGTTTACTAACCTGACTAAATTATGCAAAAGCCTATGTCGATGGTCAGACGCAAATACCCAGTTTAACCTATTGAATCATATGTCTATGTCAATCAAATTATCTGGATTCATTAAGTTTAAGTTCCAATTATGGCTACCCCCGCCCGACAGGTATATTCCTATCCTGTAAGGAAATCTATTAAAGGGTTATCTATCCTCAAGGAAGATCGTGGGCTATTAAGTCTAAGGCTGAAACCTAAAATCCCTATGTCTAGTTCATTTTAGATTTACCACATCAATCTTATTGGTGATCAGACAACAAGAAGCATTAAGCTTAAGACTAAATAAGTAAACCTTTAAATTACCCAAACTATAAAATAACCCCTTATAAACCAGTGATATTAAAATTCATCACAACCCAGATAACTAACACATAACTAGAGCTAGTAAAAACATAAAAGTAAAAGACATAAAGTAAAAATGCTGAAAAGTAAAATAACAATAAAATGCTAAGGTAAAAGGAATTACTTTTACTACTACTAATTTAGATATCTCCCATAAAATAATATATAAACTTGTGATAATATTACCAACCGACCAATCTGGCGGTATCCTGATTAAGTCAAATTAAGTCCAACCAGCCATAAAGGCGGAACCAAAATTAAATTACCAACCGACCAATCTGACGGTATCCTTTTTAAGTCAGTATTTTAAATAGTGAATATATTATTTTTAAATGAGATTAATCTAAATAGTAACAGTAAAAGAATTACCTTTCACCCTAGCTGGGGGAAGTTACCTATTCATAGTGAATAGTAAAAATTGTAAAAAGTAAAAAGTAAAAATAAATTACTATTATTACAAAACGTAATTAAAATTATTTACAAAACTAAAAACAAAAATAAAAAAAAAACTAAAAACTAAAGAATCTAGAGAGAGAAACTCTCTTTAGAAAGAATTGAAGAGAGAGGAAGGTGTGCTCAATTCTGAAATTCGAAGTTGAATTTATAGGCGCAGATGGGCATCTGGCGTCGCGATGCCAAGTCCCTTGGCGTCGCTACGCTGAAACAGTGATGTGTGGCACAATGACGGCTTGACATGTGGCGATTCGGATAAGAGGATAAGGCGACACGTGTCGTGGCGGCTAAGACTTCAATTATTGAGATGACGTGGCGCTGACGTGGCAAGGCGGCTGAGATCAATTGTCGGCACCATAGGATTGTGACACGTGTCACGGCGTGATTGGCTGATGATGACGTGGCATGTTGACTCGGTTGACCATCTGATGTGGACGATGACGTGGCACGACACGTGGCATAGTTGACTCGTTGACCGATGATGTGGCGATGACATGGATGACACGTGGCACACGTGGAAATTGTGAGTGTCGGCACCGTAGGATGATGACACGTGGCACGGCGCATTTTAGCATATCGGCTGTGATGGTGACACGTGGCACGGCGCATTTTAGCAAAGTCAAACTTCTCAAATTCTGACCCGTTGACCCGGCGCACGTTAGCAGACTCCGGTGCACGTTAGGCGTCGCGACGCTAAAGGCTTGGGCGTCGAGACGCGGGAAATGACCAAAATGCCCTTTTTGCCAATTTTCACAGTTTTGCTCCAAATCACCTCCAGAATGTCCTGAAACTTTATTTATCTACAAAATTACACAAAACACATCAAAATATTCACAAGACTCAAGAAACTATACAAAATATTAGGATAAATGAGTGGGAAATAGTGATATAAATACCACTCATCACACCCCCAAACCTAACATTTTGCTAGTCCTCGAGCAAAACATAAAATAACATAAATAAATTAACTAAGCCACTTTCGTAGGGATCACGGTTGCATTTAGCATATGCAACAAGCCTTTAAACCCCTAGGTGTCCCTAGTGGACGAGTTGTAGTCTCGTGAGGGTTTACAGCAATGATACAAACAAACATTTTTATAAAAGTAAAAAGTTAATTAAAACTAATGCACACAAAAGCAAAAAGACAAGCGAAAAAGAGAATAAAGAAGTTAGTGACTAATCAGGTGAAACTTCTACACCAAGTTACTAGTTGTTTTGTTTCATTCTAAATTACCAAATAAGTAAATTCTCCGATTATTTTTACCATTCTCCATATACACAGTCAACAAAATATAAACAACACATTTTTGCCCACAACAGTCATAAGTGCAGTTGATAAGAGAGTAATATTTTTGTCCTAAAGTTCTATCAGATTTCACACCTTTTTGTAGCAATTGAATAATTTTGTTCTCATTTTTCTGATTTTTTCTTTGATTTTTCTCTATTTTTTTATTTATATATAATACCTTCCGTCTATGTAGCGAGTTTTGAGTCGGTGGCTCCCAAACCAGTTGGCTTTAGGGCACCAGGTGTTAAGACACCCCTACGAACTTAATTACTCAGACTTCAGATATATTTTTGCAGCATCTTTGATCCATGTAACGAGCTTTGGGCCAATGACTCCCAAACCAGTTGGTTTTAGGGCACTAGGTGTTAAAACACCCTTACAGACTTAATAACTCGGATCTCGATTTTTTTTTTTTTTTTGGCAAAACCATGTCTTGCGACGGATAAATCCATAGGGACACGTCCCAAGAGCTGACTCCTTACTCGGCCATCTCTTCTGTATTAACTTTGTATCTTCGTGATTTTGTCAAATTTTTATTTTATGAAAATCTCGCTTGCACTTGCTTGTTTTGTCCTGAAAAAATTCCGTTTTTATTTTTCCTGCAAAACTAACACACAAAATTAAAAAGTTCAAACAATATATGAAAACAAATTACAACAAATTGCATGGGTTGCCTCCCTGCTAGCGCTAAATTTTTCGTCTTCAGCCAGACGTGACTGAAATCCAAATGTTAAGGAGGTTTCAATGTTGTTTTGGATGTCCGATTAAAGACAATCCCGTGAGCATTGCTTTTGAAGGGTCTCTTCCAACAGTAAAGTGGCAAAAAGAGTTTTGTCTTATTCAGTGCTCGTGCCACCTTTTTGCTCTTTTTTGTTCCAATGGTTCTTGCAAAGAAAGAAATAAAATCAGGAGGTCTCATATGATGTTTGACTTGGAATGGAAGTTCCATTCTATCAAGCTTCTGGTTGATCTCTTTGATTTGTACTCCCCAAAACAGCGATGTTTCTCCTGAATGCTCTGGATCTTTATTAAGGTCAGACATTTGCTACTTCATTTGCTCTGTTTCTTGCTCCACCTTTTCTTCACAGATGTACTGTAAAATTTCCATATTCAGCTCTTCATCTGTCATCTGTGAAATACATGTTTCAAAATTGTCAACCTGAGGATGAAAAGAAATGTCAGATTTTAGGTCTTCATCCTCTGATCTGGGTGATGTGATTGGCTCAGGCAGATCTTCTCCAAACATTATTGCAAAACAATCTCCAAGATCTTCATTTTGAGGACACAGAATTCCATCCTCATTTGTTGGTGCAGTTGGTACAAACAGATCAGCTTCATCCTCGTCAGAATCTGAATAATAAAAATCAAATAGAGACTTTGTCGGTTCGGGCTCCTGAACTGATACCTCTGGTTGTTGATACTGCTCAGCCTCCTCCTCTGTTGAAGTGTCATTGTGAAATGATTGGTATTCGAAGGCTTCAACAGTGTCATCTAAAATTGGTTCTTGAGGTATATAGTTCTAGTTTTCTGTGAATTGTCTCATTTGATCTGTCATCCTCTGAATGAATTCTGATTGTCTCTGAATACTTTCCAATTGATTCTGGCTTGTTTCAAGCATTGCATCCAACTCGAACAAATCTTTGAGCATGTTTAACAACTGATCTTCCTCTGATGGTTCTAGTTGTTGATGAAAATCGCTTATGGATGGTGGATAAGATGGAAAATGTGATTGTTTTTCATACTTTGAATGATTCTGAAAATTCTGCCACTCTGAAAGGTATATACATTGATCGCTCGGTGGTTACCATCACATATTACACATCTCCCCATTTCGTTCGGTTGAGCAAAAGTGGTATTGCTTGGTTCTGGCATCCAGTGATAATTGTTGGGCTGGACAACAGGCCTCAGAAAACCGGACTGTTGCTCCCAGATGTGGGGTGTATCTTCTAGTAAACCTCGTGATCTCTCACTCTCCCAATAATGTTCCATTTTTTCAATCACCTGAAAATACAATAAAATAAAGAAATAAAAATTACAGATAAAGAAAATTAGATACAAGTAAATTCGATAGCTTCAAAATTAAGAACTCAAGAAATATAAGTCCCCGGCAACGGCGCCAAAAACTTGACCGGCGTAAACACACACGTATAACGCAAGCGCACGTATCGTTCAAGTAGTATAAAAATATCGATCCCACGAGGACTTAATTCCTACTATTGTTATTAATTATTGAATCTATTTATTTACAAATATCTAATTAAATGGAGAAGAGAATGATTGTTTGATTGGTTGAATGTGGTTTTGCACAATAAATAAATAAATTAAAAGATAAAAGAAAATACTAAGGAAAATAACAAAAGACACAAAGATCTAGGGTTGTGAATCATTCTAATATCATTTTAAAGATGAAGTAGTTATTTTATGTTTGTGTAATAATTAGTTTACTAACCTGGAACACTAAATTATGCAAAAGCCTATGTCGATGGTCAGACACAAATACCCAGTTTAACCTAATTGAATCATATGTCTATGTCAATCAAATTATCTGGATTCATTAAGTTTAAGTTCCAATTATGGCTACCCCCGCCCGACAGGTATATTCCTATCCTGTAAGGAAATCTATAAAAGGTTATCTATCCTCAAGGAAGATCGTGGGCTATTAAGTCTAAGGCTGAAACCTAAAATCCCTATGTCTAGTTCATTTTAGATTTACCACATCAATCTTATTGGTGATCAGACAACAAGAAGCATTAAGCTTACGACTAAATAAGTAAACCTTTAAATTACCCAAACTATAAAATAACCCCTTATAAACCAGTGATATTAAAAGTCATCACAACCCCAGATAACTAACACATAACTAGAGCTAGTAAAAACATAAAAGTAAAAGACATAAAGTAAAAATGCTGAAAAGTAAAATAACAATAAAATGCTAAGGTAAAAGGAATTACTTTTACTACTACTAATTTAGATATCTCCCATAAAATAATATATAAACTTGTGATAATATTACCAACCGACCAATCTGGCGGTATCCTGATTAAGTCAAATTAAGTCCAACCAGCCATAAAGGCGGAACCAAAATTAAATTACCAACCGACCAATCTGGCGGTATCCTTTTTAAGTCAGTATTTTAAATAGTGAATATATTATTTTTAAAGGAGATTAATCTAAATAGTACAGTAAAAGAATTACCTTTCACCCTAGCTGGGGGAAGTTACCTATTCATAGTGAATAGTAAAAATTGTAAAAAGTAAAAAGTAAAAATAAATTACTATTATTACAAAAGTAATTAAAATTATTTACAAAACTAAAAACTAAAAATAAAAAAAACTAAAAACTAAAGAATCTAGAGAGAGAAACTCTCTCTTTAGAAAGAATTGAAGAGAGAGGAAGGTGTGCTCAATTCTGAAATTCGAAGCTGAATTTATAGGCGCAGATGGCATCTGGCGTCGCGACGCCAAGTCCTTTGGCGTCGCTACGCTGAAACAGTGATGTGTGGCACAATGACGGCTTGACACGTGGCGATTCGGATAAGAGGATAAGGCGACACGTGGCGTGGCGGCTAAGACTTCAATTATTGAGATGACATGGCGCTGACGTGGCAAGGAGGCTGAGATCAATTGTCGGCACCATAGGATTGCGACACGTGTCACGGCGTGATTGGCTGATGATGACGTGGCATGTTGACTCGATTGACCATCTGATATGGACGATGACGTGGCACGACTCGTGGCATAGTTGACTCATTGACCGATGACGTGGTGATGACATGGATGACACGTGGCACACGTGGCAATTGTGAGTGTCGGCACCGTAGGATGATGACACATGGCACGGCGCATTTTAGCATATCGGCTGTGATGGTGACACGTGGCACGGTGCATTTTAGCAAAGTCAAACTTCTCAAATTCTGACCTGTTGACCCGGCGCACGTTAGCAGACTCCGGTGCACGTTAGGCGTCGCGACGCTAAAGGCTTGGGCATCGCGACGCGGGAAATGACCAAAATGCCCTTTTTGCCAATTTTCACAGTTTTGCTCCAAATCACCTCCAGAATGTCCTGAAACTTTATTTATCTACAAAATAACACAAAACACATCAAAAATATTCACAAGACTCAAGAAACTATACAAAATATTAGGATAAATGAGTGGGAAATAGTGATATAAATACCACTCATCAAGAACTGTTGGATCAACAAGGAGGGACTGGTCAACAAAACTAGATGATGCATTAGGGCCTACCGGACAGCTTACAAGAACCCATTGGTATGTCCCCATATCAATTTGGTGTTAGGGAAGCATGCCATCTTTCAGTTGAGCTTGAACATAAGGCGTACTGGGCACTGAAGAAGTTGAATTTTTGATCCACAAGCTGCAGGAAAGAAAAGACTTCACCAACTCAATGAATTTGAGGAATTTCGCCTACAAGCTTATAAGAATGCCAATTGTACAAGAAAGGACCAAGAAATGGCATGACCTAAAAATAGTGCACAGACAATTGAAACCAAGGCAACAAGTGTTGTTGTACAACTCGAGGTTGAACTTTTCCCTGGAAAGTTGAAATCAATGTGGTCAGGTCCATTTGTGATCACTCAGGTTTTACCATATGGAGCTGCTTAGAGTTACTGGATCCCAGACCAACAACACATTCAAAGTTAACATTCAGCGTGTCAAGCACTACTGGGGAGAACCGTTGGAGTGACAAAAAGAAAGTGTCACACTTTCAGATCCAGCATAACGTTCAGGCAATCACGTCTAGCTGACGACTTAAAACTTAGCGCTCGCAGGGAGGCAACCCATGCAATTTGTGTATATATTGTGATTTGGTATGATTTAATTTTGTGTGTTTAGTTTTTGTAGATTAAGACATTTCAAGATGGAAGAATCTCTCGCAAGTCTTCACAAGCAATTTCCTTCTCTCCCTCAAAAATCTCTGATAAAAGTTTTCAAGCTCGCTTGGAACGAATGAGACTACTGATGATCAAAGGTATTCCTACTGATATTTGTTGGGTAATCGAAGCATGTGTCCGTCTAGCAGGTGAGTATTCTGAGACTTGTAGTTCTTATTTACCTGGTTTTGGAAGAAGCACCTATGCAAAGAAACGTAGAGCTAAGCAAATGGGTGTTTGTTACAAATGTGTGAGCTTTGGAATTGCAATACTCGTTGTCGTTCTTTAGGAATGGTGTCTGATTATCGTGAAGATAAAATTAAATTCATTAGGGATGGCTTGA